>ML821584.1:84972-146192 GCA_009831015.1 Picea engelmannii
AAGGTTCAACCAGATCGAGCCCCAACTCCTTATACCCCGATCTCGTTGGGGACATGCAAAGAAGGATCGAGAATGAGCAGACCGCTCTGATTCCACTGATCCGGATTTATGTAGGAACACAATGAAATACAGAAATACACATACACACAGAGATGCAGTGGAAATAAGACTTCATTTCATTAATAACAAATGATTGAAATATGCTTACAGACATAATGGAAATAAACTAGCTAGGGCGCTGGTAGCTTATCTCTGAGAAGAGATGTGGCCGCTACTCGCATCCGTGAGAAGATGATTACAATGAGGCTCTGAAGGCCCTTTTACAATAAACGGGAATGCCAAAAGTCCTAGATATCCAAAAACCTAACCCTGGGAGATGAAGCGCCAAAAGTCATGTGGGCCCCGTTTGGGTAAGTTGGTATATCAACTTCCCGGGGTCGTAACTTTTGCATACGATCTCCGTTTTAGGCGTATGATAGCCCATTGGAAAGATCTATCCGAGGACTACAACATTTTCCACAAAATTTCAATCTTGAAATTTTGCAACCGCAACATACCCCAAAAAACGTCGTTTAGGGCCTCAAAACGACTCCAGAAGTTCAGGACCCGAAAAACTGCTAAAAATAGTAAACTGTGCGAAAACTACAAAACTGAAAGAAGCAATGGTGGGGGTCCAAGTGGAATAGGTGGGTGGCCACCAATATCCACCTGGATCAGATCCATAAATTAGAGAGATTACATCCAGACAATGAGAAAAATAGAGAAAATCTGACGAACCATGAAAGATGGGCATGATAGCAACAAAACCTCCATTGCCTCAGGGATCCATAAATCAGAGAGATTGCATCCAAATAATGAGAAAAATAGAGAAAATCTGACGAACCATGAAAGATAGGCATGATAACAAAAAAAACTCCATCGTCTCAGGAATCCATAAATCAGAGAGATTACATTCAGGAAAGGAGGAAAATAAAGAAAATCCGATGAACCATGAAAGATGGGCATGATAGCAACATAACCTCCATCGCCTCAGAAATCCATAAATCAGAGAGATTACATTCAGACAAGAAGGAAAATAGGAATAGCGTGTAAACTAAGAAGACGGTTTGATAAAAATAATTCAAAGGAATCTTCAATAACATAAATTTACAATCCAAGCCCTCAGGCATACAAACTGAAAAACTATAGAGCCCTACTCCTGAAACTCACTCGGCTCTCCAGCCTATGAAGAACACCCCCCAATTTACAAAATCTAAACTGATCTATTTATATCATATCAGTCCACAACTGCTAGGAGTGTGATCCGGCCATCCCATTCAAAGCTTTACATCTGTGCCTTCTTCTGTCAGATTGTGCGTGTATCCTCCTGTCAGCCGCAAAATCAGCTAAGCATGGGCCAGCAGGAAAAAATGTCCATCGTGGTACCTTAGGCTAACAATTCTGTCTCCACGGCCAGATCCTCCACGCCTTCTATTTATGGAGTGAGTCGAGGTTTCAACCACCACTCCTTTTTCATTAACTGATCTCTCATTGGGATCGGGATGAGGCTTAACGCCTAGCAGGCTGCCACGCATTGCTCTTAGATTTGTCGTTATATAAGCACGTGATTGTGGGGCCGTCAAAGGCGGTTTGGATTCACACCGCTTTTGAGCCCACAATTCACCATCTTCCGCCACGTAGCTCTTTTACTATACCACGGTTTCGATTGTGGGACCACTCAAAATTTTTATCATTCGAGCATGTTGCGTCCCCACAATGGAGCGTGGTCATTGATCTGGTCGCGATCTGCGATCTAGGCATACCTTCTAAATTTAGCACCACCGCTAAATCTTATTTGCCTGCCAACTTTAGGATCATTCTAATCGCGCTTGGAGATGGCGCTACTTTTGGCGCTGAACAAGAACACTTCCCGGAGGGTAATCTGACGCGGTGGTCTAACATCACTATGCTGACGTGTCATTAAAAGAGAAGCAACACGTGTCGACGCTAGGTGTCATAACTGATGAGAATGCCACATGTTTGAAATGATGACTGACATGTACTTTGGCACTTCAGAGCTCAGGGGTGGTCTGCATGTAGAATTGGAGCTCCGAAGTGAACGACGACTGTCGATCTGAGGAGGACACATGGCAGGGCTCTCTGGACTCTGGGAGAAACTACTTCGGAGGAAAACGAGAGCGGGGAAGCTGAAACTCTTGAAGCCCGGATTCTCGAAGTAAATATTGACTTTCGTTCCAGAGGACGCGTGGCGCCTGATCTGCAACTTAGGGCAAAAGCACTTCGGAGGAAATCAGGAGTGGGGAAGCCGTAACTCTCAAAGGGAAAACTCCCAAAGTTCCGAAGTAAATCATGATCGTCCGATGGAGAAGGACGTGTGGCGCTTGATATGCAACTCCGGGGCTTCTTCCTACTCACTAATCCTCGTGCAATTTTGACATGTCGAACACATGCAAGCCGTCGATCTGATCACGATCTACGATCTGGGAAAGCTCCACTTTTGTTGCCACGCGCCGCTTTAGGATGGACCTTGCTTCCTGCTACGAAGATCAACGACTGACAATTACTTTGGGATTTCGGGCTTTGAACCTCCTCAATGCGTAGCTCTTACAATCCTCAGAAGTGCCAAATTCCCGAAGTGTGAGATCTGGCACCACGTGTCCTCTTGATTTGGACGACCGAGATTTACTTCAAGACCTTTAGGACTTCGGGGCTGCCACCAAGATCAACGGTCCCTGTTGGTTTGAGAACAACGATCCACAATTATTTTGGGAGTTCGAGCTTCGGCTCTTTGAGACTTTTCAATGCATAGCTCTTACAATCCTCCAAAGTGTCAAATTCCCGAAAGTGAGATATATGCCTCCACGTGTCCTCTAGATTTGGACGACCGAGATTTACTTCGGGAGTTTGGGCTTCAGGCCTTTTCTTCTGCTTGCTTGCACAATCCTCCGAAGTAAATCTTTCGAAGTGCGAGATCTGTCAACACGTGTCCCCAGCCTTCAATGGCTCAGATTTACTTCAAGACTTTGGTTCCTCTGCCTAGTCGTTAATCCTTGCGCGAATTTGAAATCCTGCCCGCTCGAGAGCTGTTGATCCGAACTGCTTATGGGATCTCCAACGTTGAAAATTAAACCTGCTTGTTGGTGATTCAAGCCCGAAATGGACCGCTCTGAATGCCGCGCTTTGTGCTCAAGGATGATATTTGCGCAGACCACAGACTTGGTCGTCCTACGACCTTTTGACAACTATATGTGATAACAGTATGCACGCATAAGAGAACTTTAATAGAGTAAACACACGTGGAGCTCAAATAAAGAAAATGATAGATCAATCTAAAATATTTTATACTCAAAACTCAGAGTTATAAAACACCGTCAAAACTGATCTCGAAATAGTTCTCTTGGGATTTATGAGAAATATAAACTCTGTTACAAATCTTTGAAATTTAAATGCCTTTATCCGAAGGACTGGGATTGGGGCTCCCATGGAACATAAAGAAAATATAAACAAGAAGTAAGCCGTGAAAATAAGATGATGGGCGATGACAGAGTAGCAAGACCTGGAAAGAAGATAGGAAGAGGTTATCATATTTCAGTTAAACCTTTCTAGTCAAAGAAGCGGAGTAACTGGATGAAAAACTGATAAATAAAGCAAGATGTTATCATCATAAACTTATTATGATGGTCTCTCTTCATTTACTTTCTTATTGTTGTCCTTTTATTTTCCTCGTTGGCAGTTATAGGAACCGTCTCAACTGTTGTTTCTTGGTCTTCTTTAGTTAATTTATCAATCACCTTCTTAAACCAATCTTCAATGTAATTTTTCAATGGCGCAACATGTATTTCATGCCTGATTTTGATTTTAAATAATTCACCTTCTAAATCTCTTAGGTCATGAGAAATGTCATGTATTGCCTCCTCAATATCTTGATTTTTCATAGAATAATCAACTAGCCAATTATCTATCTCTTCTTCATTATATTCAATTATGCCATAAAATTTATCAGTCGATAACCCCTTTAATATCTCCACTTGTTCATCAAATTGTTGCTTTGTCGTAAACATTGAATTGAGAATTAACTTAGGATCTCACACCTCATCAATGCTTCCTACCAGATCTATCTTTGTGAGTCTTTTGAATAATAAAGACATGTACCCTTGAACCGAAAAAAACAATGTTTTTTGATACCTCTCATGCTTTTATTATCAGTGACATTCTATTTTTAATGTTTTTCTCTACATAACTTCGAACCGTTGTGAGCAAACTAGAATATCCTTTTAATTTAATACCGAGTGTAGTTGGTTTAACCATTGTCAAAGGACTGGCCAGGATTGGAAGAGGCATCAAGTCAATTTCCAATTCTCTGATCTTCTCCTTTAATTTGTCATTTTTAGCTTCTAAACCATCAATAGAGTCGTCGAGTGCATCCCCAATTTCCCTATGGATTTTGAAAATATGGGACAATTGCATATCCTTCAGATCGACCTCTGAGCGAGGCTTTCTCTTTTTATTCTTCAGATATCCTTGAAGTGGTTTCGCCGAATAACAACCTTTTGAAGTCTGAAACAAAATTATTATAAACTTCATAGAAAAACAGAGGGGTCTTATGTCTCCATAATGCCTGATACCAAAAGGTAACTGGATCTGTTTCACAATTCACCCTTTTACTTATTGTTAAGTTTGGGAATTGACAACAATGCAAAATAGAAAATATCAGATAAGAGGCCATAAATAATTTTCTGTTCTTTTTATAGTGTGATAACTGGGACGAGATTTTTATAGAAATGAGTTTTCCCCAATCAAAAATAGCATGTTCTTGTACTATAAAATACAGAATATATAAAATCATGCGAGAGATAGAAGCAGTGCTTTCCTAACCTGTCAACCTGGTAAATAGCCATGCAATTTCTCGATAAGGGTTTTTAAAAGACTCAACCTGGATTTTGGTTATGTCTGCTGGGATAGATGTAGGATTCTCCAAATATTTCGGTAGGAGGCCAAGCCCATTGTTATGTTTTTTCAGTAATTCTTTGCAATCTTCATCTTTGAAAGTAAGAGTCGGCTCTAACAGCTTTAACATCTTGCAAAAAACTTGAGGTGAAAAAGAAATTGGAGAGTGATCCTGGAGTTGTATAATTCTTTGACTTGGCATGTACTTGTCCACACACCATGCAACGAGTTCCTTACAATCAAAAACCTCAGGAACACACCCAACACAAGTGATTCCTAATGCCCAAATTACATCTTTATGTGCAGGAGGAGAAGAATAATACGAATATGCTCTTAATCACTGAAAGTTGTGGTCTTCACAACCAAATATATTCGGAGTATCACCACAAAACCGTTGTCTAGTTGATGCTACCATAAGTTGATGGGACTATTTCTTCAGTTGGATAATAACCTCAAATAAATCTTTTCGGAGAGATAATGATAATTTAATTCCTTGGCAAATGAAGATTTATTGAAATTTAATGAGTAATTCCTCGAGCCTTTCGCCATTAATGACGATCTTTTCAGTGCCTGCATAATAGTTGTTAGCATTAAACAACACTCAATTTGTATTGGGAAAAACAACAAAATGGTGGGGACGGACGAGAGAGAGTTTGAAACCAGAAAGGGCGAAAAGAAAGGATAAGAGAGAAAGGGAAATAAGAGGAGGCATAGAAGAGGGAAAAGAAATGAAAAAAAGAATTAGGGAAGATAGAATGTGGAAGGAGAACAAGGAAGCACAAAATGATCTCAACAACTGGATCTAACTGTGGGATGATATCCCTCCGTGGGTTGTCAAGAATCCAGAATCCTCATGACCATATGCTTCCATCCATTGGGATATGGGGTCGAAAGGTAAGGATATACAAACTAAATAAATGAAAATTATGTATAAGGAAATGAGAAAATTTCAGGCGAAGAAGCTTTTCAAATGTTGTTCATTAACATGCAACATTAACATTTTACCCTTCATATCTTTGAGCATACAAGCATTAAAACCCAAGATCTTTTCAATGATATATGGTCCAACCCAAAGTGATTCAAAATTTGTGTGCATCAATGGTTTCTCCTTAGCTTTGTTCCAGAGTAACACCAGTTCGCCCATTTGAAAATTATTTATAGTTGTGTTCTGATCAAAATATTTTTTTAGACTTTGTTGTCTCTGAGAAGTTCTATTCAAGGATTTACTTCATTCTTCCTCCAATTTCAATAATTGGTTCACTCTCTTTTTCATAGGTGAACTATCTTTTGCATCCTCTATATTAACTACAAAAGTCAAGTCATTTAGCTCGAGGCTAATTGACATTTTTGTTTCTTTCCCATAAACCAATGTGTACAGAGACATCCCAGTGTTGTCTTTCAAAGTCATTATGCTCGCCCACAAAGCATCTGTCAATTTCAAATGCCAATTCCTTTGGTTCTTATCAATAATTTTCTTCAATATCTGAATGAGTGTCATATTAGTGGATTCTGCAAGACCATTCCCTTGTGGATAATAATTTGATTATTTCCCCATAGCAATCTCATATTCTCCGCAGAATTCTGTAAATTTTGAAACAATGAAAATTGAGCCATTGTCAGTAATGAATTTTTCTGGGACACCAAACCTTGATAAAATGTTATATTTGAGGAACTTAATCAATTCTTCAGAATCATCCATTTTTAATGCTACAACTTCCGACCAATTTGTAAAATAATCTGTAGCGGTGAGGATATATGTATTTTATTTGGTTGACTTTGGATTTATTGGTCCAACAACATAGAGTCCCCATTGGGAAAATGGTTGTTCCATAGATATAGAATGTAATGGCATTGCAGATTTTTTCATTTTCCTTGAAAATTGTTGACAAGATACACACTTTCTTATGGTAGCATATGAGTCTTTAAAAACTGATGGCCAATAAAACCCAACTCTTATTATTTTATGGGTTGTGGTGGTAGGCGCAAAATGTCTACCACATATACCTTCATGGAATTATTTCATCAATTCTTGAGCTTTTCTTTCATCAACACATCTCAACAATATCCCATCATAATTCCTTCTGAACAATATCTCAACAATTAACACATATTGATTTGACTTCATTTTCAATGTTCTTCTCTCTTTAGGGTTCATAGTGACTGGAAATTGTCCAAACCTCAAGTAGAATATAATATCTTTATACCATTTTGAAATTGTCATGGGTTCTCCTACTGAAATCGAAATTACTCCATCCAAAGAATCATTATTTGCAATGATCTTACATAAACCATGTTCTTTAACTGCTTTTAAAGGCTTAATTTCAATATCATATTCTTGAAACTTTACCAGCTAATTTTCCCATTTTCCTTCTCTCAATTGTTGATTTAAAAGCATCTTCACAGGAGAGGATGGAACATATGCAGTGACATGAGAATTTAATATATATAAGTTTGAAAGTGCGCCACTGTTTTTACAATAGATAAGGATTGCTTCTCCAATTCTGAATATCTCAATTCATAATCATGAAGGGTCTTTCTCATGAAACTAATTGGCAATACTTCACCCTTGGCATTTCTCTAAGTAAGAACATATGCAACAATTGTTTCTGTAGCGAATTAATAAATGATGAAGTCTCTTTGAAAATCTGGGCTAATGAGGATTGGAGATATAGTGATTTCCTTTTTATATTATTAAAAGCTTCTTGTGTAACCATGGTCATTTTTCAACAATAAATTATTTTCATCATCCCTTATGACCATTAATGATGTAAACCTATTTGTTGCCTTCAGAGGGGCCAGTGGCCTGAATTCCTGAAGAAAGAAGGGAGAAGAACTTTCTCTGAGAGAAGAAGTTGTATTTTCCTTTGTAAAAACCCTATTAAGGAGGATTTCCATAGGTTGCACTATACACAGGGTGCGGAAATGCCTAATTTCTGCACCTTGTTCTATATCTAGGTTGCAGAGTTTCCACGGGTTGCTCTATAGCTAGGGTGTGGTGGCCTTTGTACGTGGGAAAAATGAGCATTTTCTCAATGCTTCTATAAGGAGAAGCTTCTATGGTGAGGTGGCCTCCGAATGGTTTGGATCTTACTTGCTTTCATGATTTAGTGGGATCATCCTAACCTCCTCACCTTATCCTCTCTAGCCTATAAAAGGAAAGGAGCTCTCATGGAGAAAGTTAGCTTGGCTTGGGATTAAGCTAGATTGGCTTGTTATTGAGTTTTGTAGCTTGGAGTTTTTGGAGCTTGTATGTTGGCTTTGAGCTTTGCTTTGTCAATATAGATTGTGAGTAGCTATTAGATATACAGTCTCAGAATCCGTGGATTAGAAGTGTGTGGAAAGCGAGGAATTGTTGGAAGGAACCTGACAACATCAAGGCATCTAGTTGTATCTTTCTTCCACATTCTTTAATACACATATACTTTTCTTTCCTATATGAATGTTATTTGTTCACATTGTACGATTCCTTGATCACGTACATAGTTTCATATCAAATAGACTCTGTTATTCTTGTCTTCATTGACTTGTGTTTATTTGCAGATATTTCTCCATAAGCCTCGCGACGGAGCTTGGATTGCATTGGCGAAGTCAGATCTTTGATATTTAAAAGGTATGTTCTAGATCCATTTTTCATTTGATAATTGAAATCTAAGGAAAGAGTAGTGTATTGTCTTGTTTTGTTCTAGTTTCGTAGTGAAGCTAGGGGGGTTGATTTGTATCCGCACTTAACAATTAGTCCGATAACAATGGAACATATGCAGTGACATGAGAATTTAATATATATAAGTTTGAAAGTGCACCACTACTTTTACAAGAGATAAGGCTTGCTTCTCCAATTCTGAATATCTCAATTCATAATCATGAAGGGTCTTTCTCATGAAACTAATTGGAAATATTTCACCCTTGGCATTTCTCTGAATAAGAACATATGCAACAACTGTTTCTGTAGCAAATGAATAAATGATGAAGTCTCTTTGAAACTCTGGGCTAATGAGGATTGGAGATATAGTGATTTCCTTTTTATATTATTAAAAGCTTCTTGTGTATCCATGGTCCATTCAAACCTTTAGTCCTTTTTCAACAATAAATTGATCGACTTCACAATACTTGCATAGTCAGGGATAAATCTTCGTACAAAGTTGATTTTTCCAAAAAATGATTGAACTCCCTTCTTAGATGATGGGGGGTTGAGTTCATTTATAGCTTTAACTCTCTCTAGATCGATATAGATTCCTTCCTTGCACACAATATGACCCAATAGTTTTCCTTCAGTTACA
This sequence comes from Picea engelmannii, assembly GCA_009831015.1. Taxonomy (NCBI): domain Eukaryota; kingdom Viridiplantae; phylum Streptophyta; class Pinopsida; order Pinales; family Pinaceae; genus Picea; species Picea engelmannii. The sequence continues at coordinate 94,197 of ML821584.1, forward strand.
ACAAATAAACATTTTTTTGGATTTAAAGAAACACCATATAACCTACACCTATCAAAAACTTTCCTCAGGTGATGAATCTGATTGCTCCTTGTTTTTGAGTGTACTATTAAATCATCTTGATAGTCCACCATGAATTTTCCTATCAGCCCCTCAAAAGCATGATCCATAGCCCTATGAAATGTAGCTCCTGCATTTTTAAAACCAAAAGGCATCCAAGCATATGCATATGTCTCCCAAGGTGTTATGAAAGTTTCCTTTGCTATGTCTTCCTCAACAACCAGGACCTGATTATACCTAGAAAAACCATCTAACATGGACATGCAGGCCGATCCCGTGACTTGTTGGGGAAGAAACTCCATGTTAGGAAAAGGATAATTATCCTTTACACTTGATTTGTTAATATCCCTGAAATATACACACATCTAAATCTCCCCAGTCTTTTTTCTCACAATCACAGGGTTTGAAAGTCAGTCATAATGTCGAATGGGGTTACGATTCCAACTCTAGTCTAATTTTATAATGTCGAATCATAACCCTAGAGGGAGATGGAGCTCTGCAGTAACCCTAGCCGCAGGTCACATTGAGGCTTCTTCTCATATGATTTGACGCTGCGACCATCACTAAATTGCATCTAGTCCGTTACTTTCTACCTTGGTCGGGCGTTCAAAGTTGCATTGTTTCCTTTGTTAGGCGTGATGTCAGGGGTAGGGGATTTTTAGATTTTTCTGGTGACATTGTGGATTATGAAGATGATTCCTCAGAAGGGCAGTTGATATGGTGTGTGTCGGTTGGACACTACTCTGCACTTGACTCGGGTTTCTTGTCTTCATCTGTCGAAATGGAGGAGGCTCAGAGGGTAGCTACATCCTCCAAACCAAGTACTCATGCTCGTGAGTTTCACAATGGGGTCTTTCTTCTTCCACAAGTTCACTCTCCATGTGGTATGAACATAGCTCTGTGTCCTGTGGCTGATCTCTCAGGAATATTTTCCTCCACACCAGACATGAATACTCCAGATCTACTAATGTCAGAGGTGAGCGATTGTGTTTGGAAACCAAAGGCGATGTTGCTACCAGAAGAACCCTTTGAGGGGATTTTTCCTCTCAACCCTAATCTCATAGATCTGCTGAAGGGTCAAGGGACACCATGTTTTTGTGGCTTTGAACCAGACTAACCTCAACTGGAATGCCCCCAACTCTCGACTCTCTTATGCACAAATACCTTAAGTGTCGGATCTGGGTAAGTCTACCTCCTTTGAGCCAGGAAATTTTCTATTTTCGACCCCTTTGCTATCTATTCAGGACCAATATGAAGAAGGTGCAAAAGGAGAGTCACCTTTACCCTCAGATCAATAGGAGGGAAGTAGGATAAACCACTCTCAGAGAAACTCTGGAGAAAAACAAGTGGTCAAAAAACAAAAAACACAAGTCGAGGTTAAATTCGTTGCCCAACCCCATAAGTTGTCCCTAGGTGACAACGTTATGCTTCCAAAGGTTTCGGCCTTGACACAAAGGGTGGTGGTGGGAAAATCTAGTGGTTGACATTTGGGCATCACCACATTGAGGGGCTGGGTCACAGAGTCTTGGACGAATTTGCAAATCCCCTTACATGTCTACCTCCTATCCAAAGGTTGGTTCATGCTCAAATTCTAGAATGAAGAGGATGCGACTAAGGTCCTAAAATCCCCTTGGTGTATAGACTCTGTTATAACCCTATATTTCATAGTATCACCTGGTGATTGAAATTTCTTCCTCCATCCATTTTACATTGTAAATAATATTTCATTCTACAAATGATTTACAATTAAAGAAAAGAAAAAAGAAAAAGAAAAAGATAAAGATAAAAGATAAAAATAGACAACATGAAATGAGGGTATAAAAGAAAGAAAAGAAAAAAGAGAAAAAGAGAAAAATAAGAAAACCCCATCAAAAATAAATTTAGTTTGAATCATATTGTCTAATCATGATCAAACTTTTTGAATTTGTGTTGATAGGTTAGAGAATAAGTTTGGTCAAACTGTTTAATCTTGGCCAAAGTGGTTAGGTTAGAGTAATAATTAATCCAAGAGTCTAAGCTGGATTAATAATGTTAGATGTCTAGGTTAGAAGATAGGTTAGTGATGTTTGTCTCATGAAAAATTGAAAGGGGATGTCAAAATACCCTTTATTTGATTAATTTTGGTTATGTTAGCTTAGGAAAATAAAGTTATGGTGTAAAGTGGGAAAAAAGCAAACTTAGCGCATATTTTTATCCTAAGTTTGTTAGCGGAAAAGACACTTTGTCTTGTAGTGTTAACTCCCGCACAGGTCTCCATCGATGGCATCTATCATCACTCAAATCAATGACCCTCAGTGCTTTTCGGCCCCCCCCCCGACCTTTCTGACTTTAACGGCGGGGGGGGTCTGAAAAGTGGTTTCTCCCACGTCGGTCCCACCTAACATGGCGTGTCCATAGAATTTTGGATCCCCCTCTCCTATTTTCTCTTACCACCTACCCCCTCCCCTCCGAAATCTACCCAAACCACCATCCAATACCACTCACCTCACTCTGCCACCATAACCCTATTTCTACCCGCGGGCCGCCATCTGTCCCATCCTACATACGCATTACCCAATTAAAACACTCCCCGTGACCATTAAATGCCTCGTAACCACCCTGTGCCATAACAGACACATATTGTACACTTTAAACCCCGTTTCATCACCCTGCAACACCATTTGTTGATACAAACACCGTGAACACCGCGTTGAACCAAGTTGTCAAGCTAACCGCCACGACCTCTCACCATCGATAGGCATATTTTTCCCGTGTAATTACAGTTCCGCCATTACTTTACCTCAAGTTCTGTCAATCATGCCCCCCAAGGCCAAATCCATTGATACGTCCGAGAACTTGATACTTCCCCCTCCTGTCGACCTGGACCATATCCCTTTGGCGGATAAAGATTATAAAATCACAGATCTAAGGTGCGGATTCGACTTCTTCGAATTTCACTCATGGATTAAAGACATCTTTCTGAACCAGAGTGATGAAATTGGACTATGGGATTCTAATTTACCTCTGTACATGTTCCCCCAAACCCATCATTTTCCTAAATTTTCCCTCAGATTCCAAGCTCATTATTCACTTGACCAAAGGGCCATTGTCTCCTCCTCTGGAGAAACTTTGTTCACAATCACCTCTAAAGCCATTGACCAGATGCTGCAAATCCCTAGAAACGACATAGTTGTCTCATTTTCCATTGAATCCCTAAACGACTTGTACCAGAAACTCACTTTCCCCCAAAGAGCCTAGATTTTTGAGATTTTTCTCCCAGAAGATGCCCAATTTCCCAAGAAAAATCCCCCTTACTCATCTTCCATCTTCATTGTCAAAGCCAACCAAATCATTTACATGCTTTCTTACCTATTAGATTATTTCTCAGATGAATGGGTAGATGAACCTATTCTAGGTTTTTTATCCATATTTTCCATAGAAGAAAGAGTTTCACTTAAATTTAATTTCAGTCAATTTCTGGTTGATAACATTCATGATCAGCTATTCAGGTTTCCAACTGAAGAGATGTTTATATATTCCTCAGTTCTGGTTTACATGTTCTTATATTTTCAGTCAGACAAGTTTCCCTATGCACTTCAGAAATTAAACCAGGAAGGAAGCCCATAGTCAGTGACCTCATGAACCTCATTAGTGAGGAAAAATTCAACAGATTACAGCTTCAAGGACTTCATAGACCAGTCCTTTCACCCAGTTGTTTGCATGTTGAACAATAGCATAAAGCCAAGGATCAATGAATAAATTCAGAGAGTCTTGCACCTTTCTGATCAAGATAAGACAGGGATTGGTATTTATCCAAAACCACATAGAGATAAGAGTATATGGGTGTGAGGTTCCTCCTTACAAATTTACCAAATACCTCCCAGTGAGGATTTTTGCACTAGAATACATAAGGAAAATGGTGAATTTAGATGACATTCACTTTGTTGCAACAAAGAAGAAGTCCCTTCTCAGGATCAAGACTCAGATTGGCCCTTTCATCTGCAACAACAGATCAGCAAGAGAAGAAGCAGATAACCTCTTGAAACAAATGAGGTTTACTCTGAGTGACACTTGGGAATATGACCCATTTGGTGTCATATATGAAATCAGAGTCAAACAAAGAAGCACTCCTTATGTTCACACACATAAGCCATAGGTGGAGAAATACATGAACCAAATAGAGTGGCATGAGAACACATTACAAGAACCAGAGGAGCAACCTACCCTTGTAACTGCTTCACATACTAACACACCCCAAAAGCAAGTAGAGAAGATATCAAGGAAGGGGGTTTCTCCTTTAGTCACAAAGGTATCAACTGAGGATTTCCAAGTTTATAGAAAGAGGGCCAAAACCAGTCATACTCCAGATTTTCTCAAGGAGGGAGAAATGCAGTCCACCATAGTCTTGGAGGGACCACATTCTTCAACCTATGAAGACAATCAATTTAAGTGTCTACATCATTACCAACATCTCAAATAAACCCAAACACTACTCTGACAACTGAATCAACTCATGGGCAAACAGAGTCAAACATCTTTGACAAGTATAAACGGATCAAGCAAAGAAATGAGCTCCTCAACAACAACACCTATGCTCAGTTCTGGAAGCAGACCTCCACTGCTCAACACAGACTACTATTAGCCTTTGACACAGAGAGAGGAAGAATGTAAATGGCATTCTTACAAGCACAAGTTCCCCATCCTAAAACAGTTGCAGACTATAAGAAGACTTCATTTGAATTTGATGTAAAGGATGTCCATCCAGTGGACCAGATGGATATGCATAGGCAGAAAGGAGAGATGATATTCTCAACCTTGAAAAATACCTCAATTAATGCTTCTAAGTTGCAGGTATCCCTGAACAATATTTAGTCCCAATTAAAGCTGGAGAAGATCTCTTCTTTGGCCAAGGACAACAAAATCAAATCATTAGAAGAATTGGTGTTGAAGATTGTTTATGACCCAACAAATGTCAAGGCAAAAGAGGAGTTATTAAAAAAGAAGAATGTTGATATAGAATCTCTAAGAAAGAAGCTAAAGCTTCCAACTACAGAAGATTCACAAGCCAAAGAAGTGGCTGGGACTGAAGGCCACAAAGAAGAAATGCTAAAGATAATCATGGAACAAAATGCTCAAATAAGAGAAATGGAAGCATAAATGGATAAGTTGATAAAGGAAAAGGAACAGGATGTGCAAATGGCCATGATCCCACTAGAGGCAGTCCCTCTGATAGGAATCAGAACAACAGAAGCATCCACAACAATAGAAATTTCATTAGCAATCCCAATACAAGTTTCAGATGCATCTGACAAACTTGTTAAATCCATGGAAGACATTTCCATCCAAGGGGAAGAGATCAGAAAACTACAGGAAGAGGTAAATAACTTGCAGGAGTTGAAGTCAATGTTCCAAGCCAGTCACCAAGCAGAGATGCATAAGTCTCAAAGGCTTAGTCAACAATTATGACAACTAGGGTAAGAGACAGCCATCGCAAATACCTTAGCCCAAGATAAGGAAAACATTTGGATAGATATCAACAAATCAATGTCAGAAATGTGGCCATCCATACAGATTATTTTTGAACATGAGTTAGTACAGAAGGTTGGGGGAGAAATTGAGATCATCAAGGAAGAGTTAGGAGAAAGACCCACAGAGGCCACTAAACTTATCGGATTTCTAAACTCCAAAAACAAACAAGACTTAGAAGAATTAGAGATTGAGGACAGGACTGAAACTATCCTTGAGATCAAGAAGGTCATGACCAAGAAAGGATTGATGTTGCATCTGGAAGAAAAATCTCAAGTGATGGACATAGGTGTGCAAAGATTATTCAGTAATTTCAAGGTGCTACACAAGAAAGGGATTCCTGGATTGTTAGTACTAAATGATAAATTGACCACTCTACATGATTACAATTAGAAAATGAGCATAGTGGCAAAGGACAATTCAAAGTTTGCAGGGATACAGGGAAGCATTACTGGTAAATATTTCGTGGAGACACTACAGTTAGACTTGAGTATTCAGCATGAGATTAAACATATCTTCATCACTAAGCCTACCTTTTCCAAGTATACAGAAATGGATGAAATATACAGTAAATTACTCAAGATTTCCATCCCAAGTAAAAAGAGGTGGGAAGATCTATGCACATTACTTGAGTGAAGACAATTTTGGTGTTCTAGTCAGCATGGAGTAGCCAGTCAGATTCAAAGAGATGAGTCATCAACCACTTCCACCAAATCAACACAAGAGATCTAAGAAAATCTACAAATCCCTATATTTTGTATTTATAGATCTAGTTAGTTAGATATTCCTCCATAATATCCTAATCATTTATGACAAGATCTGATGTAAATAGTTTTATAAATACATCTCCCTTCGAAGTATTGAGGGTTGATTTTTGCATCCAAATATATTGTGTAAACTCTCAAAAGATCGACCAATAATAAAAGAGGCTTATTCACATGATTCTTGTGTCAGATTGTTGGTGATGTGCTTTCCCTCTTTGTCAAATGTTTCTCCATTCTCTATGATCATTGCATGTTTTTCTAATTCTAATCATTAAAATAAAGTAAAAAGAACAGAATTTATTTCATTATACTATGTATATGGTTTTTTAATGATCTTCATGTTTTTTATCTGAAACTGAGTGAAGGAATTCTTAACGTCTCCTCTTCTTAGTAGAATTTCCCCTCTTTTCCCTCTTATTCATTTCCTTTGATTCAAATAGATCCAATAGTCTTACTACCTTGCCCTGTGGAGACAAACTTATAAAATCTGAAATTGATCCTTATCTTTAAATACAGACCCCATAGCCCTATGGAAAATTAATCATTCTTTCAGCCAATTATTATAAACAAACAAACAAAAGTCAAACTGTCATAACTAGCCTAACATTTTAAAACTCAAACAAATCTAAATCTTATAAAGAGATCCCTCTCTGAAGCTGGCAGGGCTAGATCCCAGCTTCCAAAGTGGTTTGGTAGTTACCTCTGTCTTTTCTTCTACAACCTCTGGAAATTACAGAGTGATAACAGACTCGACGTCATTGCTGTTAAAAACATTGATGCCTTTTTCTGATGCTATCCATGAAAAAATTAATGAACTCCCCATTTGGGTACATCTTCCTGGTTTCCCCCCTGAACTATGGACCATGAAGGGTTTTGAAAGTATCAGGAACATTATTGGTACATACTTGGATGCATACATGTCCTTCCGCACCATTGGAAGGATGTCGATGGCCCACATAATGGTCTCTCTAAATATCAGAAAAGGGATATCAGGGGAAATTGAACTATCATGGGGTAGCAAAGTATTTTTGCAAAAGTTGGATTACTAGGGCATCCCTTTCAAATGCCACAGATGCCACAAACATGGTCATCAGGTCTCCGAGTGTGCTCTCCCTATGAAACAAAAGAGGATTGGCCCCTCCAAAGAAAGGAATAAGAAGCGAGGTTTTATGTCGTAGGGGGGTATTTCTCCCACTCAGGCTTTAAAGTAAAGCAGATCGGTGACTGGTGGCTATGGAAATTTGGTTCAGGGCCTCAAGGTGGTTTCATAGCGCCAAGATATGACCATTTCCTTCAGTTTGGGAACAGGCTCGTGTTCAAAGAGAATATCCCTAGCTTCCCTTGAAGCTCTCGAGAGTTGTATCCATAAAAGAGTAGTGGTACATATGGGTATGCTTCCACTGTCCCCTCATTTAACTTTTTTGTTTTGGCCATTTTCCTTTCTAGGAAAAAACATTGGTTGGCTCTTTGAAGAATATCCCTTTCTCCCCGATACCCTCTTCCACATTTGTCCCTTCCCCCTCTACACCACCCTTGGAAAAACTCTTCTTAGCCCTTCCTCCCCTTCTAGCACTAGTCAAGACTCTTCTTTACTCTTTGTGGAAAGCATGGTGCACAATCAGCTGAGAAACCATCACACACTGATAGTCAGAGATTTGAATCACAAGTTGGAGGGTTTGGGGATTAACCCTTTTCCTTCCTCCTTCAGTAAGGGGAGGGGGAGAAATATTTCCTATCAAAATCTCAGGTTAGGGTTTCCATGGACATGGCAGCCGACTGACAACTCTCCATCACTGGGGCCCTTAGAGAAGCACAAACCTTGAAGGGGGGTGCCAAATGAAAGTACTCTCTTTTAACTATAGAGGTGTGGCAAGGCCCTCAAATAAATTGGCCCTCCACAGGCTAGTGGAGTACTCTCAACCAGATATTATGATGCTTCAAGAGACACTTGGTGATGCAATTTTGGTTGTCCTTCTTCTGGAGAACCTCTTTAAAGGGTGGAAGTTATTTGGGCTGGATGCAAAAGGTCGCTCAGGGGGTTTGGCCATGGGCTAGAGGACAATTAATATCAAACTTGTAAACAAGTGGGGGTTCAATTTAGGGTTGGGCATGACTGTTGATGTGGAAAATATTGGAAATAGTTTCACGATTCTAAATATGTATGGATCATCCCAGTATCGCTTTCATTTATGGGACAACCTGCTATCCAAGTCTTTTACAAAAGAAAGCAATCTCATTATGGGGGGTGACTTAAATTTATCTCCGGGAGAGGCAAAATTCTGGGGCCAAAGGGAACATGAAGATGCCCATTCAGACTACTTTAGTCACAAATTAGGAGATTCTAGTCTATTAGACATTGTTTCCACAAAACGCTTCCCAACCTAGAGAAATAAGAGGTTGGGGGAAGAGCACATTGCAAAAAGACTTGATCATTTTCTCATTTAAACCTCTCTAGTGGAATCCCATCTCCTCTTCAGATAATGGGTGGGTTTAGGAGGGGGATCTGATGACTACCCAATATTCCTGGAAGTTGCGGGCAACACAATAAAACCAGCCAACCCTTTTAAATTCAACTATTTCTAGCTAAAGGAAGATGATTTATCAATCTAGTCAAGGAGTTATGGAATCCCATAAATCAAGAAGAGAGGGCAACGCTCCAGTTTTCTAAAAAACTAAAAAACTTTAAAAATCCATGATTGAATGGGTCAAAAAGAAGAAGCAAGAGGATGAACAGGATATTGTTAGCACATAGGAAAAACTACAAATACTCTATGACACAGAGGGGGGAGGTTTCTCATCTCCAGAAGCAAAAGAGGCCTTATTTTCCCTAGAAAAAAATGAAGGCAGATATTGGAAGCAAGAGAGGCATAGTGGAGGCTAAAGAGCACAATCCTATGGCTGCAAACTGGGGATGAGAATACCAAATTCTTCCAAGCATATGCAAAGGGGAGGAAAATGACAAATACAATCTGGGGTCTCAAGGACTCCTCGGAAAGACAATTAACTTCATTTGAAGATCTAGCACATTTGGGATCTTAACATTTTAAAAACCTTTTCTCGACCAAAGGAAGAGTTACAATAGATGTCGTTATTCTGATGGCTCTTTCTTTCTCAAGGTTCATTGTAGAGGACACTACTACATTTGAATCCAAAATCTGATGGCATCCTTCGACGCCAACCAAAAAATTTCTATTGTCATCGGATTTTACCTTTAGAAATTGTAATTCTGTTGGTTTTGTTTTTTCGAATTGGCCCTGACGTCGTCGGATATCCGACGACCATGGAGAAGGCATCAGATATCCGAATTCCATGAAATATCATCAGACCGTTTCCATTTGACCTAGACTTAGTCAACCTCTCCTCGCATTTATTACAGTAACGTTCTATAGTGAACATCCATCGCAAACATGGATGATTTTAAGGATGGAAATTTATTTTAAAATGTAGAAACCTTGGCGAATATTACTAATCCTTCATATGTCAACTATAAATGTTTGGCGATGTTTTTTTAAAAATATTCAAATTTCTAAGTATTTTATATAGTTTTTATAAAATTTTGGCGGTTTTTAAGGTAAAATAATTTTATCCTATAGAATTTGGGCGAATCATTTTTAAAATAGCAAATCTCATTTTTGGAAAAACCATGGAAAATTAGCCCATGAGCGAAATTTAGCCCCTAAAATCATCTATGAATTCGCAAATCAACACCTATTTATTTATAAAAAGCTGGAATGCTAGAAACATTCCGACACTTTTGCTATACTAGCGATGACTTGCGAAGGTTACAAGGACTATTTTTCCTACGAAAAACCAAAATTATTTTATTTGCTACTATCATTACAAATATTTTAAGTGTGGAGCTTAATTTTTTAAGATCAATAATTGTCACTCAAGCTTGGTAAAATAAAATGTCACATAATAATATTCTTGATCCACAAGAACAAAATCGAGAATTACTTTCTAGATTGTGAGATGGAGTGAAAAGAAAGGGTGATGGGAAATGTTATTGTACTTGTAGTCAATACACGAGATTTAATAGGAGAAGATTAAATATCTCAACAACTAAAAGACATTGTAGGGAACATGGACATGTTGAGGGGGGGCATGAATATCGTCCACTAGTAAGTTGTTCATTATATATGTTTTTATATTGATCGTTTTTGTAAATGTGTGTATCATTTTTATCTTTGTTATATATCCACTAATATCTTTTGATGGTTTGTAATTATAAAGGAAAGGCCTCCTAGGGAATATCCGACCATGGAGAATGTGGTTGCAGAATAAGCGTCAGAGGAACATGCAGCTGCGAATACTGAAGATCAAGTTAATGATCATATGGGAGATGATGATCATGTTGATAACATATTTGAGGATGATGGTACAAATACATTGATCCAGGATACATTTAATGTTAGAATGGATCACGATGATGATCATGAAAATGACGACTTTGATGATGTTCATGATTTACCTCTACTTGAGAAGGAATACAAACCCCTTTATGAAGGCTTCGACATAACTCTTCTCTCTGTTGTATTGTTGATAATGAACTTGAAGGTTATGAATGGATTTTCAAACACATCGATCACACAGATGTTAAGGTATGTAATATATTTCATCGATCACACACACACACACATATATGATTGTGATAAAGGTTATTTTTGTTCCTCTAAATTTTTTATTGTTAGTTTATAAGTAAAATTGATATGGATGAAATAGTTGTCATTAATATTATTGATATTATATTAACCATTTTATTTTATTTTATTTTGTTGTACCAACTTGATAGCTGAATATTTATTACCACCATCAAATATTTTACCTCGCACATACCAAGATTTATTTGCCATCATGAAATATATTGGAATGGAGTATCAAGTAATTGATGCATGTCCCAATGATCATATTTTATATTATAAACAGTATGAATTTGAAACAGAATGCCCCGAATGTCATAGCAGTAGATATCGAACATATCAAGTAACAAAAAAGGTGCATCGCAAGGTTCTTCGTTATATTCCCATTATTCCACGCTTGCAATGACTGTTTAGGTGCAAAAACTTAGTAGAATTGATGGATTACCATGCACAAAATAGAAGTGAAGATGGAATTCTTTGAATGCTTGCAGATGGTTATGCATTTAGAGGCATGGAGGAAAAATGGCCACACTTTAAAGAAGACCCTCGTAATGTTAGGCTTTCTTTGGCAGCAGATGGTGTTAATCCATTTGTAGAGATGAGATCTATTTACTCGGTGTGGCCTGCTTTTATTATCAAAAATAACATTCCTCCATGGATGTCAATAAAGAGGGAGCATATAATGTTGGAAATGATTGTTCCAGGTATTTGTTTACAACAATGTTTTTTTAATGCAATATCATCTCATTTGTCGTATTTGTTGCATAATGTCATATATTTATTTCATTTACTCATATATATTATTTATGTATGTAAAATGGTTAATAATTATGTACTGTATATGTTCAAATCAATTAGGTAAGTACCAAGTTAAATATATGAATGTATATATCGAGCCTCTTATTGACGAGCTATTAAAGATATGAAATGGCATCACCATGTATGATGTCTCTAAACCAATAGGGCAAAGGCGATTTCAATTCCATGCAATGCTTGCATGGACAATTCATGATGCTCCAAGGCTAACACATTTTTGTGGTATGTAATTATAATGTGTGTTATCACTCCATGATTTCCTTGGTTGAGGAGGAAATAGGCACAGAGGTAACCACAAACCAACTTGAGACTGGAAGCTATCCCTTCCAACCCAGAGAGGGCTCTCTCTTTCAAATCAATCAGTGAAAGGATTGATTTGGTATTTTTTTCAAAGACTAGATCTCTGGTTTAAAGCGAATTTAAAGAATTGGTGGAAGAGTAGATGGAAAGTCCATTTGGAAATGGAGTCATAGAGTCAGAGATCAATGATAGTTTGCTGGAAACTTGGTGAATTGAAAGATAACTACTCAGAGACAAGGTAGAAAATGCTTCTTTAAGCCAATAAATATCGTTGTAGTAGAAGGATCAGAGAGAACACAATAACCCCTTAAGGCATATATCAGAAGTGAATCCCAAGGTGAGGGTCCTCTGTGTCATATTTATTTTTACCACGCGCATTTGTTCCTTGCGTGGTCTCCTTTGTGAACTGTGAGGGTTGTGCCCCACTGGTTGTGCCTGGGCTTGCTTCCTTCTGACCCTGTGTTGGATTCTTTGTCGCAATCTGTGGCTAGCTTCCTGTTTGTGCTGCTGTGGGTGTTTTCCTTGGTTTCTTCGGGATTGCACTCCCACTTGGCACTATCTACGTTGTTGTTTTCCGAGTAGCACCAGCCAGACTCCCTTTTTGTGGTGACGAGTGTGCCTCAATTGTGTCTTTAGGTTTAGAAGACTGCATCATACTTGTCCTGGTGGTGGGTTTGGTTATTGGCTACTGCCACTGTACAGGCCAATCTTTGATGATCCACTCCACCTCCTCCCTGGTCACGCAGTACTGCATATTCAACCATGCTCTATTGGTATCCCTCAGAACTTGGATCCATGTATGGTATCAGGATGCCTTGAACTTTTCAATCCCCTCAGTTTCCTGCGCAACCTCCCTTAGGATGTGCCATTTGTTGGCAGTGCGCTGCTGAATTTTCTCTAGCAACATGGAAAACATTGTGTTGTTTTCCTGCTGTGCTTTTGCTTGCCAGAGGGACTTGTACCTGGCTACGTAGCACTTGCCTTTCGTAGTGATGAAGGCGGTGTACTTGGGCTCCTATCACCCTATGAGAGTGACCAATATCATCAACCAAGAGTAATGGAACTCAGTTCCATTATCCTGTGCATCATGATAGTCAAGTAAGAACTGGTTCAACAAATAGTGTGCCCAACTGCACATCATTCCTTTTGTGCACCGCACTGCTACTGCGATTACACCTGCAGGGGATTCCTCTCTGCTACACTTCCTTAGTATCTTGCATGCTAGCATCTTGTTGGAGAACCTCGTCGCGTCATCATTGATTTCTTTGATAATGAGGCCTCTTCTCCCTTACGTCGTTCCGAACTGTGCCTTCACATGCTTTGCCAAATCCTTCTCACGCGACTTGTTTTCCAAAAATTATTCTGGCGGCATGCCAACTGTGGGCAATCCTGTAACTTTGGAAATAAGTGTAATTTCTATCTATATAGGCCTGTCCATCCATAGGATGCCCCCATGGACCCGAGCCACTAGTTGTTTGATGCATAGGACGACATTTTTGCCTCGCCTGAAGTGTGGAATGTCCAGCAAGTTCATGACGCCGGAGTTGTATAACCCCATAATCCACTGCACGGGCTCTAATACTGGCCTTCCTAGGGTTCCAACCTCCCATGTGTTGATCAAATAGCATTCCTCATCCAATTCCAAGAATTTTGATGCGTCGCGCACGTCATGGTCCATGTAGCGCAACTTGGGCACTTTCCCCAACATGTCCTCGACAGTGGGGACTGTGTCGGGAATGAAGGGTAAGGAAATCTCTAAACTCTTGGGGGTATTTCTTTTCTGTTTGGCAGTGGATGTGCCTGCCTCGGTGGATTATGCGCCCTCCTGATCCCTAGGTGATTCTGGTCAATCTGTTATGTCCTCGACCTAGACTTCTTCTCGTGATTGGGACGATCTTGGTTCATCTGTGTCGGTCGGTCTTGTCAGCTCCTCGAGGTTAAGGTTTGAAACCCCGTTCCCAGCTCCCAAGCTCTTCCCTACCTCTCCTCACTGTGTTATGGGAAGCTCTTATTCAACCCATGTCAGGCTACTAGACTCTAGCTCCGAAGTGGTCACGTCCTCGAGCTCAATTATGGGCTCGGGATGTATCCTTTCCTTGCACCTCTAACCTTGTCGAGTGACCCTGATAAAATGGCCTGACGGCCCCGGCTTCGGTGGAGCCATCCTGTGTGATTGTCATAATCTTAGCTGGCTGAGGTGACGATTTTGAAATTAGGGCACGGGGGTTCTTCTAATCGCTCTAAGCTCAAAATTTGCTAAGTGTTGAATAACTGTGCACTTTTCGTCTTTTATAGACATTTTCACGCTCATTTTTCACTTTTTGCGTACATGTGCGCCAACTCTACTTTTTACTACACGTTGTATTCTAATATCTGGCACGACAATTCCTACGCACAACTTTTTCTATGTTTTTGTATTTTCTGTCATTTGTATTTTTGTATTTGTTTTTCTTCCTTCTTCTATTTTTGTTTGGTTTTGTCATTTTTATGTCTAGTATCTACTTATGGTACATTATATACATACTTTCCTTATTGCGATGTCTTGGTTTATACTCAGTGAGGTTGACTATCCCTGTACAACTTCAGTCGACTCCCATTGATCATTCCCTTTAATTCGATTCCTATGAGGTCCTTTAGTCGCACAGATCCTCCATCTGTTACATGTTGGATTTCATATGGCCCTAGCTAATGCATCCTAAATTTGCCCAGATGTTGAAAGAATTTGTTGTCATAAAGCAAGACTAAGTCTCCTTGAAACTTTTCTTCTTGATATGTTTGTCGTGCCAAGCTTTGTCTCTGGATTTTTGTACTTCCTGGTGAAATCCTGCCAGGATCCTATCCTCTTCCATCTCCATGAGTTGATTTATCCTTTCTTCCACTACGCCCCATTCTGTCATGTTCGTAATGGCTGTGACGCACAGACTAGGTACCAGAAATTCCAATGGTACTACTGCTTCCTATCCATACACCATCTTGAATGGTGTTTGTCCTGTCAACTTTTTACATGTAGTTTTGTATGTCCATAGTACTGCTGGTATTTTCAAATCCCAATCACCCCTGTTGACATTGCAGATATTTGTCAAGGCATTCTCCAAGATCTTGTTGAAGGCTTCTACTGTTCCATTTGCTTGAGGGTGGTATGGTGTACTCTTCTGATGATAAACTTCAAACTCCTCATTCATAGCCTTGATAGTAATGTTGATGAAGTGAGTACCTTGGTCACTCATCAAAATCCTTGGACATCCAAATCTAGTGATCACTTTCTCAAACAAGAAGTGTGTTGCTATCTCTGCATTGCAATATTTGATTGGTGTTGCTTCTTCCCATCTTGTTAAGTATTTTGTTGCAGTAATGATGTATCTAGCTTCTGACCTTCTTGTTGGTGGGTGAATTGGTCCAACAAAATCTATAGCCCATTTGTCAAATACCTACAAGGTTACTTGTCTTAGGGGCATCTCATCCCTTCTGCTCGGTTTACCAACCCTTTGACAGACATCACATCTATGGAAATATTCCTTTACATCCCTATGAATTTTTGGCCACCATAATATTGTGCGTAATACCTTCTCTGTAATAGATTTTCCTACATAATGTCCTCCAGCTATTCCTTCATGGGATTCTGCTAAAATTCTAGGCCTTTCATGCTCTAATACACATCTTCTCAAAATATTGTCTACGACCATTTTGTATAAGTGTACTGCAATCAATTGATAGTCTGCAGCTCTGACTACTAGATTTTTATTCTGCGTAGTGTTAACCTCTTGTGGCGTAGTCCCTGTACTCATATATTCAATAATGTTAGCAAAGTATTCATTGGCTACCTGGACTGAGAATAACTTCACGTCAGGGAAATTTTCCTCTAAGTTTGTAGGTTCCTCTCCATTGGTAACCCTTGATAAGTGATCAGGCCCTACATTCAACTTCCCTAGTTTGACTATTACTTCAAATTCAAATTCTTGGAATAGAAATAACCATCTATAGATTGTCCCCCCCAACACTGGCTGTTGACTAGGTACTTGAGGGCAGAATGGTCTGTGAACATCTTAAAATGTTTTCCAAGTAAATAGTGCCTAAACTTCTGCAGTGAATATACCATTGCGAGGCCTTCTCTCTTTGTAGTATTGTAGTTTTTCTCTGAGTCTGATAGTTTCCTTCTTGCAAACGCTATGGGATGGTCTAACTCTCCTACTCCTGGCTGCACCAGAATAGCTCCAAGTTCTATGGCTGGTGCATCTACATGCACATGAAATATCTTTTCCCAAACTGGGAATACTAGTATAGGTGTTGTGACCATCCTCTCTTTCAAGGTGTCCAATCCTTGATGACAATCCTCATTCCAATGAAATTTGATATCTTTCTTGAGCAGTTTCTCCATTGGCGCAGTGATCTGTGCATACCCTTTTATAAATTTTCTGTAATAATCTATATGTCCCAATGTGGCTCTCAACTGTCGCACTGATTTTGGTTGTGGTAAATTCACAATTACTGCAATCTTTGCAGGATTCATTATTAGACCATGTTTGCATACTATATGACCCAATAAGATTCCAAAAGGTGTCCCAAATATGAATTTCTTAATGTTCAGGGATATTTGGCATTGCTTGCATCTTTCCAACATTAGCCTTAAAACCTCTACATGGTCTTTCAACAGACTGTATATTGTCTAGTAATCTAGGTACACTTCTAAAAACTGATGGATGAATTATTTGAATGCAGTTATGACTACTCTTGAGAATATTGCTGGTGCATTCTTCAGTCCAAAAGGCATGACTGTGTATTGATAGGATCCCCATTATGTGGCAAAGGTAGTGTTATACTTGTCTTCTGGAGCTATTTTAATTTGGAGGTATCTTGAGAATTCATTCGTGAATGAATATGCTTCCTGAACTCCCACATTTTCTAGGACTTCATCAATAAAAGGGTGTTGGCACATGGGCAGATCCAGGGTTCAATGCTTCAACAATGCACCGACAAAAGCCTAACTACCGACCCTTTTGGCAACACCTCCGAAGCAGATGCAGTCTCACCCGAGGTAGATCTAAGGGGGTTGCATGACTCAAGTGTCTACAACCTAGCTGGGACAAAGATATGTGATCACGATACTTAACAGAGGACTTAACCAATAACATTCATCAAGTTATAATTCTTATTCACATCGCAGATTAACCCTCATTACATATCAGCGCAACAGTAACCAAGATTTAAGCACATCTAATCATTTAGCACATAGCATCAGAGCAGATCTAACACTCATTCGTATATAAAGCACTAAGCATCAATGAATCAATCTATCAGGCATCAATATTAAGCACATAAATACATAAACACCATGAATAACACTGCACAAAGAACAATAACAAAGGATATACATGGTTCACCCCAGTGTGGGGCTACGTCCACCAATTCTTCTCTTTTTTATTAGTCTCTTTCAATCTCATTACAGAAACCCAACTACAAAGCCAACTTTGCACAGGACAAGAGATCTGCGCACACCTCACCAGATCCTCCTTCCCCGAGTTAAGTCATGGTATAAATCCTTACACAGTCTGTGCACAAAACACTTACAAAATGCTTGCACTTATCTGTGCAAGCCTTAATACATTCATGCACTAATCCAACTACTCATGCATTAAGCCACACCTTCAACTCTCTTCGCTCTAAGTCCTATCTACTTATTTATACATTAAAAAAGGGGCCTAAACATGGGTGAACCCATGGGAAGACATCCCATACACGTTACATAAACCCTAAAATCCCAAAAAAACCCGCAAAATGGGCGAGATCCCACGATCTCTGCTTCGCCTGGGTGCTCCAACTTCGACCAGCCTGTCGAAGTCCCCAAAAATGGTTCAACATGACCAACATTTTCACAAAACTTGGTCGAGGGCCAACAGGCCCCCAACACTCACCTGTGACTCGTCTCAAGTCACTATGATCTGGGCAACACTGCTTCAAAGGCTTCAAACTTAGCTCGAGCTGCCTCGACTTGCTGCTTCGCCAAAGCCTCCTGCTCGGTGAACTCCTGAATGGCTTGCTCGGTGACAGGCCCTTACATGTGTTGTTCCACTATTGAGACCACCTATTCCAACTGTGATCCTTGTCCTTCAAGCTCTTCAAAAATTTTGTAGGCTTCGTCCTGTACCGGCTGGAGTCTCTGTGTCACCTCCATAACTCTGCTTTGGATGGAAGTCACCTGCTGCTGAACTGCGCGCTTCTCCTGCGACCTCTTCATCTTCTCCATTACTTTAAGCAGTTTCAGCTGCGCTTGTACCATCTATGCCTGTTTCTTCACCTCCTGGAGCCGTGCCTCCAATGTCCTCAGCTTCAGGTCTTCTGCAAGGTGCTCATAGGTCTGCACAATTTGATTACTTAGTTGCTTACATTCTGAGGCCAATGCCCTGATTCTTTCGAATGCGCTCTTGGCAGTTTCTTCCCTCTGATCCTGCACTTCTTGTGGAGTGCTCGACACTGCTTGAAGTTCTATCTCTGCTACTCTTTCTTGAAGTTGTTGAATGGCTTCAACAAGCTTCCCCACTTGGCTCTCTACTCTCTTCTTCTATCTGGGCCAAGCCCGGCACAGAGAGAATTTCTCTAGTTACTGCCTCTCTAACCACAGTCTTCTCTGTGAGTAGTTGGTCTTTCTCTTTCTATATTTTCTCTCTGTCCTCCTCGAACTTCACTCTAATGTCATATTTCTCTTGCTGCACAACCTAGAGTTACTCTAGGGATTCCTCCTTTGCTTGCTTCAAGGCCTTTGTGGCGTGTTCTTTTTCTTTCTGGACTCGACGAAGGTGAGCCTCCGTCGCATCTACTATCCTTCACAATTGGGTGGGCTCATCCCCCAATTCTAGACCTTCTGATGACGATGGTGCAGTAGACACTGGGTGGCTCGAATAGATAGCTTGTTGTACCCCCTTCAGATCCGCCTCGATTCTGTCATACATCATCTCCTTTTTTGATTCATGTTGCTGCAAGATACCCTCCGAAGCATATTCTACAACTACGATGATGAGGTCAACATCATCCACTGTGAGCACATTCTATGACTAAGGCTTGTTGGCTCATGATTTATTCTGTGATCATGGTTTCTTTAGAGAAACCTTCCTTTTCTTTGATGTCTCTGCCTCTTTTAGGGTATCGTTTGGCAGTGTTACTTCGCCCTTTTATTTCTTGTCTTATTCCCCTTCCTCTTCTTGGTTTACTTCGTCGCCTCCTCCTCCTCCAGGTGAGTTAGGTGTAGTTTCCTCCGATGCGTTGTTGTTCTCTTCACTGTCTATGTCCTGCAGTTCCTCCTCCTTCTTCTTTTTCTTAGCGCTACTTGGTCCATCATACTCCATTCGGGTGACCAAAGGACTTTTGATGATGTCAGGGTTGGAGAGCTCTATATCTTCCACCGGGACCAGGAATTCAGCCGACCATTCCTTGGTTATCTCCTCCATGTCTTCATCAGTCAATTTTTAGAAGGACTACAACTCCTCCTTGCTTTCATCCCGACGCGTAGTGATGTAGATGAAGTGGTGGTTTGCACGGAACTTCGCTAGTGGTCTGTAAGTATGCAAGGTGTTCAGAGTAATTTGGGGGAATGATTCAATGGCGAGTGTGAGCTGTAGGTAGTAAGCATGGAACATCGCATTTGATTGCCACTGCTTCGCCATATTGCTCGTGTAACACAAGGTGGCGAACCTCGCGGCCAATGGTTCTGATGGCTCAACTTTAGGGAATGCCACTCCCTCTGACATCTCCCAAGCAACAAATGCTATGAGAATCAATAACCAACTAAAGTGGAACTCGTAGCCTTGGTCTTGCGCTTCACGGAAGTCCTTCTCCAACTCATTGACGAGGTAGCTCACCCATTTCATTTGCATCCCTTTGACACACTTCCCTGCAAGGTCGACTACGAAGCCTGTGACTTGTGTTGGCCTGTTCTTTCAAATGAGCTTTCCAGTAATCAATTGACAATCTAGGCACACTATGTCATATTGGATGGAGGCTACCTTGTAGCCTCGCTTCCCCTTCTCCACATCGCCATATGCTTCCTTTATTCGCTGCGCCAAGGAGCGATATGATGTCTTTCCTGGGTAGAACTGGTGAGGTTCTGGTGCTTACATGCTTAATCCGGTGATCCGGTGGATCAACACCGGATCCACAGTCATGCACCTATATAATCAGAGATAGCCTCCATGGTAGCATGACAGGAGGGGTTTAACGCACGTGTTAACCTCCTGATGTATGCCAAAGTGGGGGATCTTCATGACATTCAAGATCGTCAACCGCGCTATCTCCTTGATCCATGGATGGGGAACTATCTTGGGCTTCTTCCCAGTCATCTTTTTCAGGTACCGATGCGGTGCAAGCATCGCATAATTATTCATGTCTCCCAGGTTGAAATCACTTATCTTGAGGGTTGGGATCAATCCCAACTGCGGTCCAACTGTGCGTATCCCCTTCGGAAGGTACACCATGATGAGCATGTACTCAAAGTCACATGGGACGTTGTCACAAGTAACCGCACCAGCCAAAGGTGGGATGTAGTCGGGCAAGACTGATGGGATATGCTTTGCATTCGCCAGATCGTCACGGTGCTTGCTTCTTTTCTCTGTCGTTGTTCGGCTAGATGGATGTGCAGTCGAGGGGGATGCTTGTGCTCCTCTCATCGACGAGGCCTATATTCCTGTGGACATGACCTTCTCAGCCATAAGGTCGATCAATATTTCTTCTACCGACTTCTCTACTGCACTAAGGTCGCCCGACATGCACGCTCGTAATCAAATAACTCTAGTAGGAGAAAATACACTCAAGGTAATCGAATGGACGACGAGGTCTAGATAGTACAGCATGGTATGCAATCAATTCTCTGTGGGCTTGAATATCTCAGTTTGCAAAAGTGGCCCCGGTGAGGCATTCGATGGATTAAATAAGCAATGTCGTAACGGATTCCTCCAATGGGAAGGAATGCCTCAATCAATACGATTCCATCCGTTGTGGTGCAGTCCCAACGGTCCAATGGCAATATTTTCAGCAATAACTGCATTTCTAGCCGTTCCAAAGAATCATTCTAACGGTCAAGACGCCTTCAACGGTCATATAGCTTCATCGTGGTGAAGTTCCATTCTACGTTGTTATGCTATTCCGGTGAGGCTCGAGTTCTGCAAGCATTCCTTCTACGAAGTCTTCTCTTGGAACTTCCTACATTATTTCTATCTTTTCCTTCTTCTTACCGAGCTTTCTTGCTTTCTTTCCTGTGATCTAAGTCTCTGGATTCCTCTTTCCATTCTTATTCTTATATTCTCTTAGCATAGTAACTTCACATTGTTGATTTTCTCTCAAAGATTTCAAATGTAATATCTCTTCTCTTACTACTTCCGGGGTAGGTTTTCTTCTCTCCTGCATAGATAGGTTCTTTAATCCTTGTTGTGTTTTTTCAGCTTTGACAGCTAATTCTCTGGCCCTCAGTTGCTTCGACTTGTCCTCTTGTTCTTGTATTAGTCGCTCTATTTTCTTGGCTATAAAGTCCCTTAATTGTTTCTTTTTTTGTTCTGTAGCTTCTTCCTCTGCTTTCCTCCGGATCTGATCTTTCTCAATCCAAGTCTTTCCTAACAAAAGTGCAAATGGGGCGCTTCTCTCTACAAACTTAATGACTTCAAATTCTTCTTTGGTCGATGTTCCATGGGGAATCATAGGTACATGAGTAAGTCTTCCACATAGGGTTATCATATTTCCTTTAAACAATCCTACCCCTCATAATGAAGGAATCATAGCAGGCTTTCCCAAAATTTCCCAAGTGCTTTTTGGCATGATATTCACATGTGTTTCCTCATCCAGAACACAGTCTATGTCAAAGTCTTCGATTCTTGTTTCTATGCACTCCTTCTCTTTTAATATATCTGGTAAACTAATGTCTCTGTGATCCTTGAGTGTCTCTTTCAACTCTAATAACATAGTCTCTGATTATTTCTGGTTCTCTAACATATCCTTAGTTTCTTGACCTTCTTCATGATTTTCTTGTCTCAGGTTCATCTTTTCAACTTTAGTAATCATTCTAGGGAAATCAAAAACCTCATGATCAATAGCTTTACAACAAAGACAAATAGGACCTATAGCAGGGCATTCCTTAGCAAAATGTCCCGATCTTCTGCAGTTATAACACAATGTCAATCCTCTCTTTCTCTTAAACGATCCCCAACCTTTCCTGTACTGCGCACTAGGATCACAGTGATGGACCTGCAATTTGCAAACAATCTTTCTAGGGTCCTACATCCACTTATTAGTCCAAATTTTTTTTCTATGCATAGGAATAACATATCTTTCACTATTTCTATCAAATCTATTCAAATCAAATCTTCCTTCTTCTAGTTGTGCCCTAGTTTTCAGACTAGGACACAATCTATCAAACATACCTAGATTCATACTTTCGAAGAAAAAATTTCCACTTATCTTACCTTTATCAGAGCACAAAGATTTAAGATCTTACCTCCTTCTTCAGATCGAGCTTCCTTCTCTTAGCACAAAACTTCACAATTCAAGTAGAATATTGCACACTACAACAACAAATCTATGCACAAAGATTTCTCTTTTCTTTAGTTCCCAACAATCACAGTTTCATATCCCAACAATGGAACCATTTTTTGGCACAGTGGTAGACCCATGGTTCAATGCTTCAACAATGCACCAAAAAAACCCTAACTATCGGCCCTTTCGACAACACCTGTGAAGCAGATGCAGTCTCACCCGAGGTAGAGGCAGGGGGGGTTGCAATACTCAAGTGTCTACAACCTAGTTGGGACATAAATCTGTGATCACGATACTTAACAGAGCACTTAGCCAATAACATTCATCAATTTCTAATTCTTATTCACATTGTCGATTAACCCTCATTACAGATCAATGCAGTAATAACCAAGATTTAAGCACATAGAATCAAAGTAGATCTAAAATTCATTCATATATAAATCACTAAGCATCAATGAATCAATCTATCAGGCATCAATATTAAGCACATAAATACATAAACAACATGAATAACACTGCACAAAGCACAATAACACAGGATATACGTGATTCACCCCAGTGTGGGGCTACATCCACCAACTCTTCTCTTCTTTATTAGTCTCTTTCAATCTCCTTACAAGCACCCAGCTACAGAGCCAACTCCGCATAGGATAGGAGATCTTCGCGCACCTCGCTAGATCCTCCTTCTCCGAGTTAGGTCACAACACAAAGACTTACACAGTTTGTGCATAAAACACTTACAAAACGCTTGCACTTAGCTCTGCAAGCCTTAATACATTCATGCACTAAGCCACACCTTTGACTCTCTTCACTCTAAGTCCTATATACTTATTTATACATTACAAAATGTGCCTAAACATGGGTGAACCCATGGGCCGACATCCCATACCCATTACATAAACCCTAAAATCCTAAAAAAACCCACAAAATGGGCAAGATCCCGTGATCTCTGCTTCACTTGGGCGCTCCATCTTCGACCAGCCTGCCGAAGTCCCAAAAATGGTCAAACACGACCAACGTTTCCACAAAAATTGATCGAGGGCCAACAAAGGGGTAGGAAAGGGGTCATGTAGGAAAGCATCACTCAACCTCCTCAGGTCAACACATATCCTTATGCCTCCTTGCTTCTTATCCTGAACTACCATAGGGCTTATCCATTCTGATTCTTCTACTAGTTCTATGATCCCTGCTTCCATCATCCTGTCGATTTCTTCTCTGACTTTTTTCTTGTATACTGGGTTTAGTTTGTAGTTTATCTATCTAAAAGGTCTTGCCTCATGTTTACTAGGTATCTTCATCTCCCCTAATTCCCCAACTATACCTGTCATTTCGATGAAGGTCGTTGGGAACAGGTCATTGTACTCATGCAATAACTCTGTTATCCTCTCCACTGTTTGTTCATCCCAGTGGTCTCCAATGCTTTCCATTTTGGGATTATCAGTTGTCCCAATGTTAAATTTCTTCACCTTTATTGGTGAAGAAAAAAATTCAGATTCTAGAGATGGACCTTCCAACTCTCTTTTACTTTCAACTTCTGTAATATGAACATTGCATTGGTCATCTTCATCCGATACTTCTTCCTGCACCTCGTAGCATGATAGTAGTTCTTTGACTGTCTGTCTGTTCTGTTGTTGATACTCTATCATGAGTTCAAATTTTGGTTCATCAACAAATATTACCCATTTGATTTGTTTGAGTGATGAATTAGTGTTGGGCTTCTCATGTTCAAATGAGAAAGTGACTATAAAATTATGTTGTAATGTTGTCCACTTTGCAGTGCCTCTGCACAGTTCCTGGTCTACATACCAGTTTGCTGGAATTCCTTCCAATGTGTGAATGAAGTGATGAGGCCATTCCTCTGGTGGTGTCATCCTCCATAGTGTTCTGCACTTCTCCAAGTGTTCTGTTGGTGTCCTATGTCCATCATATATTTTCATTTCCTTTCTTCCCTTCGCTGTGCTGAATCTGATGTGCAGTAGTCGCTGACATTGATACTAGTCCTTGATTGTTTCTTTGTGCACACCCCACCATCTTGCAGGTGTTTCCTTGAGTGCTATGTCCAGGGCTAAGAGCCTTTGATTTTCTAACACTTCATCCTCATATCTTGTTAGGAATTATTCTAAGTCATTCACCCCATTAAAAATGGGAGGTTCTCTTATCTCGGTACCTACCCATCTTACTGCGTGGTATATTCTTGCACATCTTCTTGTGGAGACTTCATGTAATCTCTGCTCTCCAACCCTTTATCTAAATCATAAGCACATGATGTGATGCTTCTTCAGCTGCGTATTCCATCTGAAGTTGGGTTAACATAATCTTCTTCGCGCATAGTGGTTCTGTATAACTAGTTGATTTCCTCCAGATCTAAGAAAGTGGGCTCTACAAACCTTTCTCCTTTCGATGGATCTAATGTAACAATGACTCTGTAGTCTCCTGATTCAAATGTCATATTCCTTTTCTTCAAGTTGATTATGGTCTGGTTGTCAAATTCCCAATCCAGTCCAAGCAGTGTTGGATAAGGTGTTGTGCCATCCACTATTTCTATCACTTCAAAGTCTGCCTTAGTGCGCACTCCATCCAGATATACTGTCACACCCTTAAGCCTTTCGATTGGTAGAACTCTGCGTTGGTTTGTTAGCTTCAATTGGATAGGTGAATAGCCTACTGTGGGCTCTCCCATACACTACCACGTCTTCTTGGGTAACACATTTACCTTAGAGCCTAAATCTAGTATGATGTCCTCCATATTGAAATCTCCAATGTAAGCATTTAGTCTGAATTCCCTGCTTGTCCTCCTTGTATGAAGGTGATTGACTATTTTTAGCTCTAATTTCCCCTCTCCCTCGATGTTAATGGGTAAATCGGTAGATGCGAACATGAACTAATCCCCCTAGATCCACCTGGATCTAGAACAAAACAAGACGAAACACGATGCTTTCCCTAGGTTTCAATCATTGATTTTAACTACCAAAGAAGGAATAGATAGCATACCTTATGAATTGCTTCCTTATGTCTTTGTTGATCCTACCTTACTCCGATGTTCCTACGAGATCATATCTGCAATAACACAAATCAACCAACATGAAAGCAACAATAGTGAAATTCAATGACAACCTAAACATGTGATCAAGGAGTCATGTAATAAAATATCAATCATTTTATGGGAAAGAGACATGCCACCATATTATATTAATGAAAGGTAGAAGATACAACCAAATCGCCTTGATGTCGCAAGTTCCCTTTCAGTGTCCCTTTGTTCTGACACACACATACATCTATTCCGACATTTGCATGAAGAGTTCTCTCAAAATCTTGATGGATGAATGGAGACCTCAAGCATCACTTGAAATGGGATTCTTCACACAGTCTTCAGCCTATTCTTTCTTCAGTCTCTATGCTTCTTTATGCTTGTACCTCTAACCTTTTCCATGAGAAGTATATCATTATATAGGAGAAGCTGAAGTGGTTAAAGAGATGACGATGATCCCATCAAATCAAATAAGTCAGTAGGATTGTAACCATACAGACGCCACCTCATATTTCCAGAAGATTCCACTTCTAGAAGCTACTAGAACTTATTTCCTCTTTTAGTTTTAAAGCGCCGCCGTGACCTGCCTATATAACAGCCTGCGGAAATCCTGCAGGCTATGTTGGCATGTTTTATAGACAACGTATGCTTGTCATTGATGGCAAGTATAGCAACGATGATGGCTTGAGTACAGGAAGAATGTAACAGACGGGCACCAGAAGTATTTTGGGAAGACGCTGCAGAGCAAGCTCAATAAGATCAGAAGAGATAGTGCAGAGGATGGTTGGCATGCTTTACATGCAGTATGTGCTTGTCATTGATGGCAAGATCAGAGTATGAAGTGAAGGCAAAACAAGGACAAAGTAAGCTTAGGAGGAATTGGGACAGAGTCGAACGTAGTGCGTAGGTGTGCACTAGGGATGAGGTTAATTCATTGCCAAAGCTCAAGAGAGATAGCGTACTCAGGATCTCAGGCAAATCAAAGGTCGAGGCCCTTGACACTTAGAAATTATCCCAAGTAAGGAGGATGCGTAATCTCAGGAGGAGAAGCATCAGTGATCGTTGGATCCCATCCTGAATTCCTGATGGTCATCAGATCTGAATGTAGACAAGAAGAGTGCGCTGAAGAGGAGGATAGATCTCAGGCGTTAGATCCAAGCGCGGGATCCGACCATCATTGGATCAAGGAGAACCTACACGTTCTTTAAAGTGCAAGGAGAAGTGGGCGTACAAAATCCCGAAAGATGGAGGACCGTCCATTTATAGGTAGGACACGTGGACATAGATCATCATTTTGATGACTAGGAAGTCCAAGGAATGGGGTTCCCTAACTTGCCGAATTCACAAAATGCGAAACCCCGAAGTAAACTCCATTTCGGAGTTTCGGATACCGGGACTTTGAATTGCCAAAGAACATTTAACAACAAGAATGCCGAATTCGTGAAATGCGAAACCCCGAAGTAAACTCCATTTCGGAGTTTTGGAAATCGAGAGATGGAGAAGTCAGAGACTCTCAACATTAGGAGTCCCAAAGTGCCGAAATGCGAAATCCCAAAACATACACGTCAACAAACCATGTCAGCTAAGAACACGTGGCATAACCAGGCAATGAAAAGTGTCAAGCTGATTCAACATTTTAGGCACATGTAAGTCACGAATCAGAGTGACACGTGGCAGTTATTCGACACGTGTCAATCCACATGTGACGTTAGCAGGTTTACATCACTTCAGAGTTTTGGAAATTAGGAGATGGAGATGTCAAAAACCCCTACCACAGGAGTCCCGAAATCGCAAAATGCGAAACGCTGAAATCCCGTCAACCGTCCATCTCAGGGGGTTATGTGGACCGTTGATCCGACTCCCTTTCGAAGTTTCAGAAATTGGGAGATGGAGATGTCAAGAACTCCTACCATAGGAGTCCCGAAGTCGTGAACCCCGAAATCGCGATATGCGAAATCACGAGGAGATCAGAACTGTCGAATCACTTAGAGTGTGCACTGTTGATCTGACTCCATTTCGGAGCTTCAAATATCGGGACATGGAGCGTCAAGAGACTCTACCATAGGAGTGCTGAAATCCTGAAATGACGAAATGAAAAACACGTTTTGGCTCAATCTGTGGTCGCAACCATTGGTCACATCGGTGGAAGATGAAGGAAGGAGCTAGTTCAGATAAGCTCCATTTCGGAGTTTCGGGGATTGGGACATGAAGTGTAACGAAATATTTACCACGGGGATCCCGAAATGTCGAAGTGCGAAATGGAAAAGTAAACGCAAGATTCTATGAATTCAATCCAACGGTGAAGGTGATGTTGAACAAGATCGCAGGGCTATTTTTGTGCTTCTTAGTGTAACAGCTAAAACAAATGATGGTCTCTGCCAGAGGACTCGAAGAGGAATCAGTGTGATCGCCAAAGAAGATGAAGAGTCTCAAGGGTTCTTCTAGTGAATGAAGACGATTCTTAGAGGGACTGACAAGTGGATGAGCGTTGAAGTTTGTAACTGAAGCAGAAAGTATAAGCTCGACTATGCCAGAGAAGATGATGAGTCTCGACTGCCAGAGAGGCTGAGGAATCTCAGCATGACATCCAGTGATGCTGAACGCATGGGCAAACTGCCAGAGAAGCTGAAGGGTTACCATGATGATCAGGCAGAGGACTCACAATGAGTAGAATATGCAGAACAGAGAGAGAACGCGGCGCACAAGAGATTGGATAGCTTTGGAAGAGTGAAGTGGAGAAAACTCTCTGATGTGGAGTAGATTGGAGCGGAGTGAGCATGCAGAGGCATGGAGAATATTGCATGCACAAGGAGAAAAGAGACTATAAGAATGTGGAACAAAAAAGAGATAAGTGTTGTTGTTGTGGGGAGTGATTCATGTGTGTAGAAGGA
Organism: Picea engelmannii; assembly: GCA_009831015.1. Classification (NCBI taxonomy): domain Eukaryota; kingdom Viridiplantae; phylum Streptophyta; class Pinopsida; order Pinales; family Pinaceae; genus Picea; species Picea engelmannii. Next base: position 122,707 of record ML821584.1, read on the forward strand.
GTTAGAGTGCAGCAGTTGAAATGCATAGAAGAGGAAAGGTGCATTGAATGGACATGGCACACAGAGAAGAAAAGGTAGAAGAACGGAAAGCATAATGCATGTGTGCAGGAAGACAGTGAGGCAGACAGAGCAGGGAAATGTAGCAGAACAGTGATGAGACTGGTAAGCCATTGTTGAATGTTATATCACTGTAATAAGTTTCAGTGACAAAGATTAATAATTCAGGGTGGTAGGGAGGTGCTAGGGAGGACTGGTGTCCTCAGAGGTTCAAGTGGGTGCTTGAACATAGGGAGTTGTAGCTTCCTTCTAGTTGGTGCTAGAGAAACCAGGGAGTTGGTGCTTCCTTCTAGCTGGTGCTAGAGAAACCAGGGAGTTGGTGCTTCCTTCTAGTGGGTGCTAGAGAAAACAGAGAGTTGGTGCTCTCAGCAAGTTGCAGCTTGCAAAACAGAGGTTGTAGCCTCACAATGATTTGGTGCTCATATGTATGATAATGTAAAGAATGTAGATAATACTTATCATATAAAGAAGAAGAGGTTTTTACCCTTTATGGGTTTCCTCAGGAAATATCTGTCTCCGTATATCTCATATGTATGAATGATGTTGAATGTTACAATGCTTACTTCCCTGCATTACTGTGATTATCATTGAGAGGTCTGTAATGAGTTTTAAATAGGCATAATTGTTTAAGCACGGTAACAACTAATTCACACCCCCCCTCTCAGTTGTCCAACAGGCTCGCTATAGTGCAGAATGTGGAAATCAGGGATTTCCGCACCGTGTAAAAGGAGCAACCTGCGATAGCCTTCCAAAATTTCATCTTGCAAGGGTGGAAAGAGGTTTCTTTTGTCAGGAAAAAGATTATATTGGGAACCTGAACACATGTTTATGTAATCATCATTAGGGTGACCAAAATAATGTGTAATAGAATTCCCCCCAAAGCATGAGGCTGGAACTCGAGACAACCGAAATACTTTGTAAAATAAGTGTGTATGTGTCAAGAACTAGGGGCGCACCAATCAGGAACCTGCAAACAATCAAGCATCTGTACAATATCACACCATGTCCAAAGCAGGCATTCCCATGTTCAGACCGTAAATGATTGAAATCATAAATGTAGGTCATGGCCACCAATTATACAATGTGGATCCATGTCAAAAAGATTCTGCATAGCGACTAGGAATACACTGTGGATCCATGCATCGAAAACTCAAGTACGAACATAGCCACAAGACATACAAGGTGGATCTATGTGTCAAAAAAAATAAAAAATACTCCTTCGCAACCTGGACCAAAAAATGGTGAAGTCTAGGGTCTTCAATCCATCGTCTGTTAGTACGATTCTAGTCACACGATTACAGATGTTGAAGTCGAACGTGAATAGAAACCACTTGATTACCAGTCATTGATGAAAACTGTTAACAAGTGCGAGATAAATCACCAATGATGTCAATGAACCCCAAGGTACTCCAATACAATCCAACAAGTGTGAATAAATGAGTTGAAGTCAAACACTTGACAGAATCTCTCGATTAGGGATCAATGATGTGAATCCACTGTCGAAAGCAAAGAAACCTTCCATTGAGGCATGCAGGTTCTAAGGTACTAAATAATTTCTAAGTCTTTTTATTGGATAATGAGTTGAAGTCGACAGGAAAAGACTTGTCACAGGAGGGCCTTGATGTATCCCCCATCAATGACATGAAATGAGTAACAAATTTAGGGTAGATAAAAATACATATGTGACTTGGGACTGACACAGGGAAGGCCGACATGGTAAGAATATACAATTGCATATGGCTAACTTGATAGAAGGTTCTGGTTGAACTTCTCTTGAACATATGAATGACACGACAATGATCTTGGTAGTATTGACTCAAAGATGACCCAAGATATGAACTTGCAGAAGGTCAGACAAGAGAAAAATGGATTACCCAACCCAGATTCAAATGACGAAGAGGGGTGTCATGTTCAAGAGCGACACTTACTGCCATTAAAACAGACACAGAGCCACATTCCTTTCCCAAATTCCCCCCCACCATTTCTGGCGAGTACCTCTTTATTTTTACGCAAGCTTGAGGAGGATAACATATTCTTGTCAATTTAAGCTCATCCTTCGGACAGAGTATATTTAACGCACCATAAGAAGGAGTGGTTTGGTCCCATATGGGTTTGTCGATGTTTGTTTAACGAATCCAAAGATAGAAAACTCAAAGGTTTTTCATGTTTATAGAGTCTGGAAAAACACTTAAAAGAGAACTCTCTCAGTTCCTTTTTCGTAAAATAGTTCGACAGGACCGAAAAAGTGATAAACTATCGCCCATCAAATGTTTTCTTCAAATACTTTTACGAGCGTGAAAATAACAAGGTCACTCGACAATCTTTTCGTTTTTAGGGAGCATGAAAAGAGCTTAAAGAATTCTCCACAGGTTTCGTTGTTTTTGTGTTACCATAACGAGTACGAAAAGACAAAAAAAGTATACTCAGTTGCGTTCTCATTGATTTTCGAGCCCGAGAACGAACAAAGACTGTGCTCAAGGTTTTTCTGAAAAACCCTAAAAAGTAATTGTACATGCGACAAAAATAGAATAAATCACAAAAACTGTCCAAGGTCCTAAATTTCTTTCTAGAAGGAACAAAACACTTACAAGACCTTTAGAGTTAATGGGTTTTTGAATAAAATGTATTTATATAAAAAAAAATATTAGAAAAAATGATAAAAAAGAAATAAATAGAAGCAAAAAGTCTTTTTCACCATTTTAAAAACTTACCAAAAACCCTTGTTTTTTACCTCAACTTCGGCGACGGATTGTGAGCCACAGGGGATCATTCAACGAACAAATTGCGTAAAAGAGGTAAGCATCTCATCTTCTATCTTTTCAATGGATTAATTTTTGTTTTTGATGGTAAAAAATCAAGATTGTTTGAGGATTTGGGACTGTTAGTCGTGCGCTGGGGCCGCTGCGAGTGGCCTATAACGAGCCCTGCGGAAATAAACGATTTACGTAGGTGCGTTAAGGCGTGCTCATGGAAATCTCACATTGTACTTGAAGTTTGATCACGGCGGCCGGAAAACTAAAATGAAAAGTGAACGTTGACTCAACAAAAATCCAAAAAAATGTTGAAAAAGTGTGCTGAAGATCTTCTTTGTTTCCCATGCAGGTGTTTTCTTGCAAAGATGTTGGAATGACAAGAGTGTGAGAATGAAGAAGATGATATCATGGCTTTAAATGATCCGAGGACTGTGAATTCCCTCCGACAATGTGGTCTATTAAAATTCTTCAAAGTTCAGGGCATGAGAACCCAACGAAGATTACTAGAATATTTGGTTCATATGTGGGATTCAGAACAACAAGTGTTCCACATGGGTGTTCATGTCCTCTCTTTGGATATTGAGGATATTTATTTCCTGACCGGGTTGTCACGTCATGGGGCATGTGTGACTCTGACAGGTGGTCGAGGTGGTGGATTGCCCATGAGTGAGTACATTCGTCGACATTGTGAACCTGATGCCGAAAGACGTAAAGGAAAAGTAGAAATCCGAGGTGTGAGAGATTTGACTCTCAGAACCATCCTTTTTACTGTTGCACAGATGGTAGGGAGTGCTTCGCCACACATGGCACTCCAAAGTTACTTTCAATATGCTATTGAATGCTTGGAGCCTCGAGTATTCAATTGGTGTGACGGTGTACTACGCAGCATGAAAACTCAACTCACGAAAAGTAAGAATGGGGACCTAAAATAGTTCGGTTGTGGGCCCATTTTAGTATCTTTCTTCCTAGAAAGAGTTCCACACCTACGCCTACAGGTGGAATGGGGAATACTAGCCCCGAGAGACCCACAAATGAAAAGGTCGTGTGACCTGATGACACGACATGTGGCGGGTTGGATTGTGAAGTATGACGACACATTCTTCAATTGGTTGGGACCGCAAATCCTGATGATTGATGATTATGCTTATGCCGGTCCAGACTTTTGGGGTGATCCAGATTTGGTTCTCCCTGAGGGATCTCAGTGGGGAGATCTAGGTAAGAAAGGAATTTGTTTTTTACAATGTTTTTATGAGTTTTAAAAATATTTAATGTTTTTGTGTTTCGGAAGTGGCTACCGTGATTGGTGACGATTGCCTGTCGGATTCCAAATCATGTAATAATGTGATTGAATATGAATAAGGCTGCATTTTTTCCCATGTTGTCGAATGTAGGCATCGCCTTAGCCCACTTCATGAAATAATCTATGGCTACAATAATGTACCCATGCCCCCCAACCGAGTGAGGGTTATGTGTCATGAAATAGATGCCCCATTTAGCGAAGGGCCCAATGGAAACTACAGGATGTAAGGGAGCGGGGTGAGATCTTAGTTTGTTATTGTATGTTTGGAAAGCGTGGCATTTTTGGACGAAAATAATACAACCTTTGAATAGAGAAGGCCAAAAACAACCAGCTCGTAAGATATTTTGGGCAGTAGCATACCCAAACATGTGACCACCACATGCTCTAGAATGGCAGTCATTCAAAGCTTTCTCAGCCTCATCATAAGTGAGACATCGTCGAAAAACGGAGTCAACTCCATGATGATAAAGAGTATCATTGAGGATGATATACTGATGGGCTTGGTAACGTATGCGACGACGGTCAATACTAGACAAATTGGGCCGGAAAGTCTGAGTCTGGAGATATATAATGATATCTCCATACCAAAGGTCATTGGAACTGATCAGAAAAAGGGATTCATCAGGTAATGAATCCTCTGCTACATTTTCCATCTCAGAACATGGAAGGTCACATATCAATTCAACAAACACCAAGGATTTCTTGGACTTAGCATGTTCAAACTCTAAGTCAAACTCCTAGAGTATCACAATCCATTTGGAGTATTTTCCCCCTAGCAACTGGCGTGTAAGACTGTGTTGCATAGGGTTGCAATCGGAAATCACAGTGGTCTTGCGTAAAAGGATATAGTGTCAGAAACGTTGGATAGCTTGAACAGTTGCCAAGGCCAGTTTTTCAACATGTAAATACTTGGCTTCGGTAGTCGTGAGACTCCGACTCAAATAAAAAATGACATGTTCATCGTGAGAATTGTCCTCTTGGACCAGAACCATGGCGATGGTCAAATCCGAAGAAGTGAGATAAAGCTAATAATCTCGACTATAATCGAGCGGGAAAAATACTAGAGTATGAGTTAAAGCCAATTTCAAAGCTTCGAAGGCTTTGTTGGCAGTGGTGTCCCATATGAATTCAGAGCCTTTCTTTAATAGTCAAGTAAATCTGAGTGTTAACTCAACGTAGTTTGGGATAAAACGACGTAGAAAGTTTGTCTTCCTTTGCAAACTTTGTAGCTGACGAAGTGAAGAAGGAGGAGGGAGATTGAGAATCGCCTCAACCTTCAAAGGATCTACCCTGATCCCTTGACGTGATACAATAAAGAGTAAGAGTCGGCTAGACTCCACACAAAAGACACATTTGTGTGGGTTTAAGCGTATACGATAGAACCGACAACGAAGGAAAATGGCTCAGAGGTGGGCCGGATGATCACGACGATGCATGGAATGTGCTCGTAGGTCATCTAAATATGGGGAACTTGCTTAATATCATGGAAAGCATAAGACATAGCACGTTGAAATGTGGCACCGACGTTCTTTAAACCGAAGGGCAGTTTTCGGTAGGCAAAAGTTCCCCAAGGACAAATAAAAGCAGTTTTGTGTTGATCCGCGAGTAAGATGTTGATCTGATTATATCCAGAGAAACCATCCATCAAAGAGAAGATTTCACTTCCGACGCAATCGTCTATGATTTGGTCAACGAAGGGGGTAGGAAAGTTGTCTTTAGGGCAAGCTTTGTTGATATCCCTATAATCAACACAGACACGAATTGTACCTTGTTTCTTGTTAACCAGAACTAGATTGGATACGCAATCAGTTAAAGCCATGGGATAAATAAAGCCAGCTTTAAGAAGTTTCTCGACTTCAAGCTTGATAGCGACTGTTTTGCGAGGGTAGACCAGACGAAGTCTTTGTCGGACGGGTTTAGTGCCCGGGTATGTCTTGATTTCATGTACAACAATATCGGGGTCAATACCAGGCATCTCTTCATAGCTCCATGCGAAGACGTCACAAAACTCTTGAAAAATGGATGTATACGTGCCAACTTCATCAGTGGAACATGAAGCTCTGATGTGCACATTTTCAACAACTCCAGGTTTGATAGAGATGTCGAGGGGGATGGTGGGTGAAATGTTTCTTAAGTTCCCTTCGTATAACACATCGTGTGTGGAGTCAGGAACCAAAGTAATAACGACAACGGTCGATGGGGTCAAAATCCGTTGGTAACTCTCGAGGGTGTGTTGTTCCAGGAAGAGAATGGAACGATGATGTCCATCATCCCACAAAGTGTCCTCCATAGACATAACCGACATAATCATCTCATCTGTGGGAAAAATCACGTGAAAAGGATCAGGAGATGAATCACCAAGAGAGGGGGTAGAGGGGGATGCCGATTGAATGGCTTGATAGGCGAATTCAATTGGACTTAAAGGTATCTGGTCGCCATAGCATGAATAATCACTAGGTTCGGGTATTATCCATGGGTCATAAGATGAATGGGTTTCATGAATGGAGGTGGAACTCATGTTGATCGAGGCAACCAGAGGTGGTGCAATGTCAGGTGGTGGGATTGGGAATGTACCCATCTGAGTGGAATCTTTTAGTAGATCAACGCCGACATTCTCATATCCAGGGGGTGTCTTTGTAATGAAAGGTATGTTGTTGGTACGTGTGTCATAGTTGAAGAAGGCTAGTTGGTCTACTGTAACTACCTTTCCTTGATGCGGAAAACGCACGATCCGGAAAAGAGTAGACACAACTGCACTCATAGAATCGATCCAGCTACGGCCAAGTAGAAGGTTGTAATCAAGAGGTGCCGCAAAGACCTCAACTTCAACGTTGATCATTTTTCCTTTTAATGTAATAGGCAATGAAGGGAGGACACCATAGGGATTAAATCCAGACCCATTAAAGGCCTTGAGCGTGTTGTGTGATTCAGTTAAGGGAGGAGAGTCGATGGCTTTCTAGCAGGCAATGGACATGACACACATCGAGACACCCTCATCAATAATTGTTCTACAAATGTTCTTGTTGGAGAAAACAACTTGTATTTACAATGCGAGCTGAGGGGGTAACCTTGGAATGTGATCTTCCAAGTCAAAGATTATTAAATTTGTATCCGTAGGGTCAATTCCACCGATAGCTTTCAATAGTGCCTTCCGTTGTGTAGGACAACTTTGAAGGACTTCGAGGGCTAACATTGTAGACAGTGCTTGTGCCAGATCTTCCACTATAGTGTAGTTCTGGGAAACACGCGCATGAGGATTGAAAGAAGACTTTCGAACCATGCCCTTGGGAGGAGGGTGAAGGTCTGTGTCAGGTTTCGGTCGTTCGAGATGAAGAGGACCATTGGAAGGTGGAGCTGAGGGAGTTTGTTGAACCAACAAAGGTTGTATATCATCAACTTTCTCCTTGGAGGAAGGGTAATCTTTGGCATGAGTGGTGAGTGTGATATCATTATTCTTTGAATCACTGTTACACATAAGTACATAGGAGGTGGTAGAGGAAGAAGGTTGATCATTGATGACCAATTGATCCTGTTGTTGAGAAGGTAAGGTTTGAAACAAGACGAAAGGGGTAGGAGGTTTTGGGGTCCCTTGGAGGAACATCGTGACCTCAGCACGTCTCGAACAATCCTTTGTGTAGTGATCATCACCACAGATAAGGCAAGGATAGCGAGGTTTGCATTTATCCTTATCTTCAGCAGGTTGTGTCTTGGTCTTATTAGATTGCGGGTTGTTATTCTTATCCTCCTTATTCCTACCCTTCCCTTTTTTAGATTTTTTCTTACCGCTAGGAGTCGATTGAATGACGTTCACTTCCAAATTTTTACAGGTGGGAGGGGCAGGTATCGGAGTAGTTTGAGCATTAGAAGCATGGGATTTGGGTGTGGTGTGAGAAGTCTGTGTAGACTGAGGTTGAGTATGGAAAGTACCTATCACACCATCAGTGGCATGAGAAGCTACTGGGGTCGTTGAGGTGATCGTGGTAGAAGGACGAGGTGCATCAGGGAGAAGTTCATAAAGAGTACCCGTTTGTGAATAAACGAGATCGAGATACTGGGCATGACTGATCACCTATTCTTCTATGACAACTCCACCCATAGCAATGTCTTTAGAGATGTCATTCACGAAGGATTTTGTGAACCATTCTACCAATAAATGATCGGGAATATCGAGTTTGATAAGACGACGTCTTCATCTCCACTCATGAATGTGATCAGAGATATGAGTGGCTTTACTTTGCTTGAAAGAACTCAAAATCTCGGTCCCCATTTCATAACGGATTGGAAACTGGTAGTGAGTGAGGAAAGCCATACCTAGGGTATTGAAATCGATGAAGAAGCCTCGTGGTAATTCTATATACCACTTCACGGCTGAACCCGTTAGAGTTTGCTGAAAAAGACGTAATCAAATGGAGTCATCCATCAAAGAGTTGGATGAACACCAAAGGTGGAAAGTCATTACATGATTGTCCGGGTCCTCTCTCGGTTTACCATTGAACTTAGGAATGTCGGATGGTAGTTTGGCTGGTATTACAGGCCACTGAGGAGAGTGACAGATAAGGTCATTTAAAATTCTAGACAGATCAGGGAGGTCCAGGGTGGCTAAGAAGGGTAACTGTCTATTCACATGGGGATACTGGTGACTTTGGGGAGGAAGTCCCGTAGGTATACCAGTAGGACCGTAAGCAGTTTGCATATAATGCGAAGATTTGGGTAGATTTGGTTGTTGGTGCGGAGGCATGTAAACCATAGGGTTGTACTGGTTAGGGTTGTTCCCTTGAATAGGGACATTGGGTCAAATGTTTGAACCCCAAATGGGATTGGATGGACCTGGATATGGTTGGCCTGAACTAGGGGGTATGAAAGAGCTAGCTTGAGGTTGTTGCCCCCCAGTTGGTTGAGGATTGTTTTGGGTAAGATAGTTCCAATACTGGGCCAAGGCTGCAGGTATGTTCTGTCCATAGGGTGGGGTAGGTGGGGGTTGTCCTCCAACCGGGGGTTGTGTCCCAATTAGGATTTGACCTCCAAAAGGGGATTGTGTTTGGCCCCTAGGGTGAAATTGTCCGCCAAAAGGAATCTGGTAATTAGGTGTGAAATACTGAGTGGTGCCACTAGGGTCAGCTCCTCCAATGAGGGATGGATAAGACCCTTCAGAAGGGGGCTGAGGAAGTGTCAGAATAAAACCAGGAACAAGATTGTGCCCGAAAGGAGTGGAGAATCCAGGAGTTCCGGATGGGACTTAGGTAGGAATGGGAATAGAAGCATTCAATGCATGATATCTGGGGGGAAGTGTTGGGGTGAGTCTAGGCGAAAGTGGTGTACCAATGGGGGCTTGGCTAGACACCATAATCTTGGTGGGAATAGTTGTAGTATTTGGGACCATTGTAGAATGGGCCATCTGAAGGGGGATGGTCGAGTTGGGATCCGTCGACTGAGTGTCGGAACTGCTGAATAGATAGGTAGTCGTAATGGGACAATGAGCTATATCGGATGTTTCAGGCAGCTCATGTTCGACTAATATATCGACACTTGTGCCAGGGCTGAAAATATCCCATCTAGGAATGCGAGTAGACCAAAAGGGATCCTGACCTTCAGGGCCTATGAACGGTCCGGTTGGTACTACAAAAGTTTCAACAATAATATCTCCGGAAGAATTTACCTGAAGAATACATCTTTCGGAACTGTGAGGAATTCGAAAAGACTCTAGAGAGTCGATTCCTTCCACTCGTGGAGTGGCAGTGTCTTGGACCTCACTCTGTTGAGGAGAGCCCTCCAGTGGATTGGTAGGCAAGGGTCAAGAACCTCCCAGATCTTCTAGGGGTAGTCCTTGCATTCTACGTGAGCGGTGTGGAGGGTCAATGTTGGCGGAGCTAAATATCTTATAAAAGAAACTCTATGGCCAACTATGGAAACAAACAACACTCGCTAGTAGAATCTAGGAATCAAACCAAGAAAATAAGACCTCCTTATTTTGAAGTCACTAATTGGTAATGAAATCCAATGTCGCGAAGACGAGACAAGAAGGGGCTGGGATAGGGTGGAAAAGTTACGTTGATGACCTACTTAATGGACTTACACCCTAGTGCAATCTCCCACACATAATCATGGGTATACCCTCTAAAGAGATCGAGTGAGTCTAGCCAATGTCGATTCCAGGTATCGTGAAGACTTGCCCCTCCACAGTCACCTTGTGTAAGACCCTAAGGAGATAGGCTACTAAAGTTACCACAAACAACAGTGATGCCTGGGGAAATAGTCGACAGTCCGATCCACACGCAAGGGCAGGGTATCTAGCCTGAAATCAACTTGAGAGGCTTCCACTCATCATTGTGGGTATACCTTCAAGCAACCCCCATAATACGTGTAATCTCTATACTGAGATCAACAAAGTAGGGTGAGTAACTCTGCCAATCTCAATGCGACCTCAGGTTTGACCCTTGTGTGAGAAGGGCTTCCTAGGACAAAATGTTGCAAATGGATTTGACCACACCCTATCACAAGATACTATGGTGTGTTTTGTGATTTGGAGAGTGTGTCTCACTGCCTATTCCAAATCTCTATCCTAGCTAATGTTGGTGTAAAAGAGCCCTAAAAAAATGTTACTAGTTGAATTTTAGAATTTCGCAATATTATTAAAGGTCGTTGTTACTCAAGAGGGAGACGGGAATGAAACCAATGTTATGTGAGATGTTGACCCAATAATGTGTAAATAGAAATGAATGATGAAAACTTTCGTTCGATGAATTCTATCTACAGTAGGGAGAAATAAATTTTCTGGAGCAATGCAAACTACAATGTACAATTCCCTTCTTTTAAATGCAGTACCAATCAATCAGAAATGATATAATTTCACTATTTGTTCTTTTTTCAAATTTTTGGAATGCCAATATTTTTTGTATAAATGATTGCCTAAAAGACTTAAAAGACTTTAATTTTTTCCTTTCGAAAAACCAAACAGGGACGAAACTAAGAAAGGATAAGCAATCAATGAAAATAAAACACTCAACAAGCACCCAAATCAATCTTTCAATGAAGATAAAAACACAAATGACAAGAACAGGTTTCTTCAAATGTAAACAAGAAAATGGTGTTCCGATCGTTAAGCAATCTAGGTGTAACCAACCTATAATTCCAACTCCAAATGAAGAATTCTAATCGATCAAGCACTCAGACACAAGTCCAGAGATTATATCCTTGTCAATAAAAAATAAAAAACAAGAATCGAGAAAAGATCAAAGAGAGGCGTTCGATCTCTAAAATCAATCAAGACCAAGTTGAAACAATTAGAGGCACTCAAGAACTGGTATTAAAATCCCTTTCCCAGCTGACTAAAGAAAAAATTGGGCAACAATAGAGGTCAAGACCCAATCCAAAAAGTTTTCAAATTCCCCCACGAGAAGGCAGTATAACGCAGTGCGGAAATGAGTGGTTTCCGCAGGCCAATAAACATGCAGGTTGCAGAAATCCTGCACTGAAAAAAACCACTAGGGTGCGGAAATGGAAGGTTTCCGTGGGCTACCAATAAGGTGCAGTGCAGACGCGTTTCACAAAATAGAAAATTTTTCAAAAAGGACAAAGGGTCTCAGGAAAATTTTAAATCCAGTGAGTCTAATTGGATCTCTCACAGACTCAGAGACTGAAACAGAATGTAAGAGATAGGCTATGAGAAAATGGCCAACAAAAAACCACAATCAACTTGCACTCTCCCCAGTGGAGTCACCAATTTTGTTAACGGGTAAATCGGTAGTTGCGGACATGAACCAATCCCCCTAGATCCACTTGGATCTAGAACAAAACAAGACGAAACACAATGCTTTCCCTAGGTTTCAATCATTGATTTTAACTACCAAAGAAGGAATAGATATCATACCTTATGAATCGCTTCCTTATGTCTTTGTTGATCCTGCCTTACTCTGATGTTCCTACGAGATCAGATCTGCAATCACAAATCAACCAATGTGAAAGCATCAATAGTGAAATTCAATGACAACCTAAACATGTGATCAAGGAGTCATGTAATAAAATATCAATCATTTTATGGGAAAGAGACATGCTACCGTATTATATTAATGAAAGGTAGAAGATACAACCGAATCACCTTGATGTCACAAGTTCCCTTTCAGTGGCCCTTTGTTCGGACACACACATACATCTGTTCTGACATTTTCATGAATATTTTTCTCAAAAGCTTGATGGATGAATGGAGACCTCAAGCATCACTTGAAATAGGATTCTTCACACAGTCTTCAGCATATTCTTTCTTCAGTCTCTATGCTTCTTTATGCTTGTACCTCTAACCTTTTCCATGAGAAGCCTATCATTATATAGGAGAAGCTGAAGTGGTTAAAGAGATGAGGATGATCCCATCAAATCAGAGAAGTCAGTAGGATCATAACCATACGGATGCCACCTCATATTTCTAGAAGATTCCACTTCTAGAAGCTGCTAGAACTTCTTTCCTCTTTTAGTTTTAAAGCGCCGCTACGACATGCCTATATAGCAGCCTACGGAAATCCCGCAGGCTGGCTATAGTGCAGAATGCGAAAATCAGGGATTTCCGCACTGTGTAAAAGGAGCAGCCTGCGGTGGCCTTCCAAAATTTCATCTTGTAAGGGTGGAAAGAGGTTTATTTTCTTAGGAAACAGATTATATTGGGAAACTGAACACATGTTTACGTAATCATCATCAGGGTGACCAAAATAATGTGTAACACTTGGTGTTACATATTTATAACATATTTTTCAAAACTCTAACAGATAATTGGTCATTTAGTAGCTTAACAGAGGATTGCAGAAAATTATTTATGGTACTTACTTGCACTATAGGTGGTACTTCACTGGTGTGATCCATTGATAGAGGCATATTGTACGTTGGTATGTTCTGAGCATGTTGCATGGTTGATGTCGATGCAACATCTCACTTGAGGAACTCATGCCTTGCTTCCTTGAATATTTTTTTTTCTTTCCCAGCATCGAACTATTTCTGTGGTTCAATATTCTTCTTCACCCATTGGTGTTGTGTTGGATCCTATCGTACTACGTCAGCTCCTCTGCACATAACTATGTTGATATTTCTTCCATCATCCCTTGCCTCTGAATAAATCCACTGAACATTCTGATTGTTCTGATTTCTCTTTTTCCTGAATTTTTCTCAATAATGTTGGACATTCCTTCGTATCATGATCTGTTGCGCGACAATACATGCATGTCGCAAGTGGAAGTGGACATTCCCTTGCATAGTGGCCTGGATGTTGGAAGTTGTGGCACACTACTGGACCTCTACCTCTTCCAAATCATCCTCTACCTCTTCCTCCTCCTCTGTATCCATTTTGATCTCCTCATGTTACATTGTACTAGGGCATCTGATTATACTACACAGGGTTATACTGTGGTTGTGCATTATTATACTGAGGTTGTGCAATGTTATACTGTTGTTGCATATTGTTGTATGGATGTGGTACTTGATTGAACTGGGGTGCAGCTTGTTCTTTCATAATTTCTTCCTATGCCCTATAGGTATCTGTTGGCAGCCCAACATACTTTTAAATTTTTATATCAATTAAATGATCTATTTCGCTGCCTAACTGGGGTCATACATTTTTTTGTTCTTCGTAAGCAATTTTCAAAATGACAATTGTAACTTTTCGGTTTCCCCTATTGTTTTTTCATGCTTCGTTCATGACTGAAAGCATGAAAACGAAGCATTAAAACTTACGATTGTGTTACCATTCTATTTGAAAAATTTATGAAAGGCAAAATGTCTCTACAGTTTATTAATGAAGCCTTGTTCCTTTCTATGAAGACTATTCTCTTTGTTTCGATTCCTTGAATGCCAAGCATGCTTAGGGATTGTTAATTATATCAACAAAAGACCTTTTGATTTGAGCATTGATTTGGTTTTTGTGTGGTTCTTGGTCATATGTTTCCTCATCACTAGGCTTTGATTTACAAGTTTCACTCTCCCAAACTTTATGATCGAACCCACTATGCTGCACACTCATTTTTATTTTAATGCTTTGGTCGTGGTTTGTACTTTATGAGAGGTGGCAATACAATTACAGTCGGCCCATAATTTCGAGGCTTGGTCTTGGGCTTTGCAACACCTGCATTCATTTCAAATAATGCCTATCTTTTCGTTATGAATTTTCTGCTCATACGCCACAGACTGTTGATGTTTTTCGAGCCTGGAGTATATCTCTTGTATCCTCTTATGAACCCTCCTTCCACACTGTTTGGGTGATTCCCTGTGATGTTGAAATGGCTCCTATTGTTAGAGTCAAACCTAATGGCACTCAGACCTTGCTCCTATGCAATGATGCCAGGGAGGACCTCGAGGGTAATGGTTGGCTCGTTTTCCTTGAAAAATTCCAAGGTTTCAGCCTACAGACTGCTCAGGAATTCGCTCTCTCATTCGATGGATGTAGAGCTAAGGTGGGGGACATTCAACTTGAATTCATAGAATACTTTCTGAGCCAAGAAACAGGACTCCCTGCGAGCAGTGAGAGGTGGTTCAAGAATGCTAAGGTAGAAGAGGTTCCATGGACTCTTTTCTTTACATCTCGGAAGATCAATGGCTGTGACAAAGGTATGCCAGTCTCCTTACTGAAAGCCCGATGGCATGGTCTGCTTGCAGTGTTGAAACAATTTGTCACTTGTGAAGGCCATTTTGGTCTTGTGTTTCTTTATCATCTGCGCCTAATCATGATTTTCATAGGGTTTCCTTTAAACATGACTTATTATCTATCGAGGAGCCTTTACAAAATGGCTAAAAGGTATAAAAACCAACGTTTAGATTCGAGTCTTTTCCACCACGGTTTAATAAGAATTATGCTTGTACATCAATTAAAGTTGCAGAACGATGATTGGGATTCGTTTTTAACTAGAAATGGTTTCATTAACCCTAATGATGAAGCGGTTGAAAAACCTGTAATTGAGGAAACCTTGGTCTATCCTACATCGCCCCTCTCACCTACCCAGGATTGTTGGCCTGTGTTACGGCCACCTACAACAAGCCTTTACCTGACCCAAAGGTTACTAAGTAGGCCCATGAGCAAGCTACATAGCCTAATGACTCTGTCAAAAATTCAAACAAACCTACAGGCAAGAGGTCTAAAGGCGATGTTGATTTGAGTTTTAAAAATAAGAGAGCTGGAAGGTTAATTTTGAGGAAGCTCTGAAACAAGTCAAACCCTCATGTGAGCTCAATCAAGATGATCGAGATCCATGAGAGTTCGGATTCCGAAATTCATAGATTTCTCGCTGAAGAAGACCCTCTTACGTTCGAACCACACCTCGATTAGCCTTACAACTTCATAGACAATCTACCGCCTTGTCTGAAACATAGAGAAGGGTTACCTGGTATTAAGTTGGGTAATAAATCTACAGTCCATGTTGGAGATACTCCAGTTCACAATCGTGATTATTCCCAAGGGACTGTCGCACAGTCGAAGTGTGAAGTCTGCCTATTATGGATTGATAAATACTACACCGATATACCTATCCTACAGTCACAGATTAAATCTCTCACTGATCAGGTCGGTGCCTTAACAAATGAAAATCATAGGCTCGAGTATGTCATTCAAAGAATAGGGAAATGTATGAAGACTACAAAGAATGCGATATTAAAAAATGTTGAGACTGCAACAACAATAATAAATTCTGAGATCATCTGATATGATTTGATTTTACAGTTTGAGGTATGATTTCTTTTATCTTAAAATAGGGTTATTTATTAAATAAATTAGATTTTTTTATTCATTTAATAAATTGGATTTCATTACTAAAATAGCTAGCTACATAATCAACAGATTTTGTAGCCAATTATTCTAATTCGAAATTTGCAAATTAATGGTTAAATATATATCTAAGTCTCTCTATTTTTTCTTTTCTTTCCAGAATATCTAGGAGTTCATGGTTACCAAGTGATCTGAAGCAATTTTGAGGCTTGTTAGCCATATCTATGATACATTTTTGTATAAACAGAAATAAACTTTTTTTAGCTTTAGAAGATTTAGTATGATCTGAGTGGTTATATCCCCCTTTTATTTTTGTAATCAATATCTGATCTCAGAGGATGAGACAATTACCTTTCTGGAGGCTTTAAAAACTCATTATTTTTTTGTAATCAGATCATCTTGGCCTGGGGCGAATTGTGGACAACTTATACAGGAATTTGGACAGAACACATGCTTACATTTATGCTTTAGCTATCTGTAAATATTGTTGTTGACAATAGTTTGTTTATCTTGATAATTTGATAATTGTCGATAGCTTTCATCTTCACAGATTATTATGTCATCAAGATAATCTCTTTCATACAGTCCACAATTTCATGCTTCAGTTATATGAAAATAATGGTTGATTGTTCAATTCAAATATTAAGATTTATCTTAATCTTGTTGAATGATTAAAAGCAGCTTGTTACTGTCAGATTTATCTTATGTATAATTGCTTGCAGTCACAAATATCGTAGTTATTATTTGCATCCTGTCGTTCTATTATTAAAATCCAGCAGTCAATATATTGTCTGGCATTTATTCCAAACAACGTGAAAGTACATTGCAGATCTATCTTGTGGACAGACTGAATGGATGATTCATGATCATACAAACGTCGGATGCATGCTCTTCAAGTCATTAATAGGTTAGTTTGTTCCTTTTATTTGCTTGTTCGTTTTAGAAACTCTTATATGTGGTCTAGTTTTCACTATCTACATATTCTGTTTCCATAGTATTTTGATATTTAATCTTATAGATGCATAGAGATAAAAAAAAAGAAAAAAAGAAGTAGTTCATTTTGCTTTCTTTATCTGCTTTCATCAAAAGAGCCATTTTTACATTGCTTTTTGTGAGTTCAGATTAAAACTCGTGAATTGTATAAAATGCATATAAATTAGACAAACAGTTCTGTGTGTAAATATTATTTAAAATAAGTTGTATATTTATATGTGCACATATATATCAGTGATTAGTAATTAGTGAGTTATTTTGTTTCTTTTATTTATTTATTTGTTTCTTTTAGGACTCTAGATTGTCCAACAGAGCCATTAAACCCGTCAGAGTGAGTCAATCCAAATGGCTTGGGTTAATTAAACAACCCCGGACCAGACTCTCTCTTCCAGTTGACGAGCGGTCATTTTCGCCCGTCAACAAATGGCGCTAGAAGGAGGGCCTGAACACTATTGATGGCACGTGGAGGTCGCAAGACTCCTCCCCCACCTACCCGCTCACCTATAGTAACAAGAAGTCATTCCGACGACATTATTACCTCTCAAACAACACCACATCAAACGAAAATCCACAGATTACTTTTGAACCAGTAACACCAAACCCCCCAGGGGCTGACGTACAAGAAATTGTTTGTCAATCAATTCTAAGGACACACGGTGCTTTGGCCCATATCAGACAACCAGGTCGACCATTGAATCAACCACTAGACTTCTCTGATGTTAGGGAGCAACTTGAAGGCATCGATATCCTACAGCCTCACTCCTACAGCCGGAGGATCTGGTATCCCACCATCACCACCTCCTTCATCTCCTTCTTCTTCAGGAGAAGAGTCATCCGACGAAGGCAGTTCTTCACCTCAGCCTTCGACACCACCTACGCCTATGGAAAATCTGAATAATCCCATTAGACCTTGGCTCGATCAAGATGCAGTGGCCATACCTGGATCCCAACATCCTTTACCTAAACATCAGGAGAAATGGCTCCCTAAATTCGACCCACATTCCAAGAAGATCGCTGAGGATCATATTAAAAAAATCATGCTAGCCATTGGACTCTAAAGCATCGAACATGAAGACGTAGTATGTAGACTTTTTTCATACACATTTGAAGGCAATGCCTCTACCTGGTATTTTTCCCAACAACCCCACACCATTGTATCTTGGGATAGATTCAAATCTTGTTTCCTTGATAAATTCAGAGATGACAAATCTCCCGAAGTCTTAGTCATTGAACTCTCTAGTTTAAAGATGAACCCCAAGGAAAAAATAAAAGACTTTAATCAAAGGTTTCTAACATTAAAGAATCGAATCCCCACTGATTGAATGCCTGCTGAAAATCTTATCGTCACATACTACACGAAAGCCCTACACCAAAACATAGCAATCTGGGTAAAAAGGTCTAAGAAAGCAACATTATTAGAAGCCTTAGAGGAGGCGAGCCAAATTGAGAAAGATATTCTTAGCTTAAAGGACAGTATCTGTAATGAGGTAGAGATTACCTCATCTTCCAAGAAGAAAATATAAATTCTTCTTAGACCCCCCCAAACCAAAACTCAGTCAGGCGGTTCAGATCTTGAAAGTTTACGCAAGGTCGTTCAGAAGTTGTCAAATCAAGTTATAGATTTAAGGAGATCAGCTGAAGAAGCTTCTTCAAGCAAAGGGTCTTACAAACCCCCTTTTGGAAAGCCTTTTCCCACAAACCGGCCTAATTCAAATTCTGAAGGCCTAAATCTTGAAAGCCTACAATATGCTATCCAGACAATTATGGAAGCACATGCTAACTTAATTCCTCCCAAGATTTCTGAAGATGTGGCTGAACAAGAAATAGTAGAAGAGGACAAACCCACTGCCAACATCTTTGGGCATTTTTCGGTTAGTATCTTTGAAGCCAATTTCGAAACGGTGCATCCTTACAATACTAGAAGAAAAACAGTGAATAAATCCTCTTCTGAAATTGGAACTAATGCACCTCAAAAACAGTCTAAACTAATTGAAACTAAGCAGAATTCAGCAACTCCAAGTTTAGAATATGATTTGATCGAGGATCTCAAAAAACTTAGAGCTAATATTTATGTTTATGAATTATTGAAATTTCTTTTTCTTCTGCAAAAGATGCTTCAGAATATTGCAGAAAACAACAAAAACAACAATCTGAACAACAACAAATTTGCAGAAAACAACCATAAAACACCTCAAAAGGTCTCCGTTAAAACGACACTAGAATCCTCTAATAAAAGAGACCTTGCTGTAAAAAGCGTAACAAATGTAGATAAAATATTCCCAGGGGCTGCGACTAAAAAACCAATAAACTTCTGTTGTTAATACTCGCAGAAATGTCCCACCCTTTTTGTTGACTTTTGAAATTTTCAATAGGAATGTACATAATTGTATGGTAGATTCTGGTGCATCATCAAACGTAATGCCTTGGTCTGTCTACCAAAAAATCAATGCTGAAGTTCAACCTTCCAGTCTGAAAATTATCCAGCTTGATCGGACCAATGTTAAGGTAATAGGTGAATTAAAAAATGTACTTATCAGATTATCATCTAATCCTAAAGTCCACCAGATTATTGATATTATTGTCATTGATATCCCTGAAGTATATGGATTATTTTTAAGTAGGGATTGGTCCGAACAACTACATGGTTACTTTGCGACAGATTGGTCTCACTTATGGCTGCCAGAGAATGGAAAGCCTAATAGAATTAAGATCAATCGTGAGCATTATCTCAAGCTTACGGTAACTGATTTAAATGATCTTAATGAACCATTCACTGCTTCAACCAATTCACCCGAAATGCAGGGGATGAACACTTTTTTCGGCAATTTCATGGCTGAAACTTCTACCATTACTGACTCGGAACAACAGTCCGAACTCATGACATGCACATAGTCAACAACCCTCTCTAAGGTGTCATATACAGCTGATGAAAATCATATCTGGTCTCTTTACTTCGATGGATCTAAATCTAAGGAAGGAGTCAGTGCAGGATGTGTGCTCATTGATCCAGCAGGTAACAAAACTTTGATCGCTTGCCGGTTATAATTTGAATGCACAAACAATACAGCCGAATACGAGGCACTCCTGCAAGGTCTCAGAAAGGCACTAGATTTGAGAGTTCATAATTTAATAATCTTTGGTGATTCAAAAATTGTGGTCAGACAGGTAAGAAATTCCATTCATTGTCTATCTCCACTCCTAAAAAGCTATCAAACTGAGGTATGGAATCTAATGAACAATTTTTTTGCGTTTAACATTAATTCTATTCCAAGATTGAATAATTCTAAGGCTGACTTGTTGGCTAATGTCGCTTCTAAACTGTTTCCCACAGAAAGCCTTTCTCTGAACGTGTTTTCCGTCAAATTGTTGTTCAGACCATCCGTCCTGGACAACATCACTAATTGGAGAGTTTTCAACGACGATCAACAGATCATCAGTTTTCTACACATGGAAGATACTTTCCAAGGTGCAGTTATCGATGAAGGCACCCATGATGAAGAACTCCACAATTTTACAGTAATATCGGACCCAAGATCTCCGGAATCAACATCAGATCTGGTAATTTCTATCCCAAAATCTATGGTAAGATTAGAAAAGTTTTATGATTTGCATGATAAATTAAAAAAATCAGTGAATTGTAAAATGAATAGTTCTTCCTTGACCCATGAAAAGGTGAACCTAGGAACTAAAGATAACCCACAATGCATCAATTTGGGAATGGGATGTTCTGAGCAAGAAAAGTCAGCATTTATTAAGTTGTTTAAGGAATTTAAGGATGTCTTTGCTTCGACATATGATGATCTAAAAACCTTTGATCCTAACATCATACAACACGTTATTCCCATGAAACCCTAGACTCAACCTTTTCAACAGAAGTTAAGAAAGATGCACCCAAAACTTGAACCAACGGTCAAGAAAGAACTAAACAAACTTTTGAATGCTAAGATAATCTTCCCGATAAGACATACACAGTGGGTCTCTAATCTTGTCCCTGTAAGGAATAAAAGTGTTGAAATCTGACTATGTGTCGATTTCCGAAATTTAAATCGAGCATCTGATAAAGACAACTATCATGTTCCTCCCATGGAACAGATTCTCCAACAGGTATCCGGTTATGAAAGATTATCTTTGCTGGATGTTTTTTCAGGGTATAACCAAGTCCTCATGTCTCCCCCAGACCAGCTGAAAACCACTTTCTGTACTCCATGGGGTACCTATGCTTATAGAAATATGTCTTCGGTCTTATAAATGCTGGTGCCACTTTTTAGAGAGCGATGGATATCGCTTTCTACGGTCTTATCAATCAATATGTAGTAGTATATCTAGATGTCACTGTCTTCTCAAAGAATAAAGGAGATCATTTAGCTCATCTAAGATTTGTTCTACAACGATGTCGTAAGTACGACATCTCTTTAAATCCCAAAATATCTGTCTTTGGAGTAGAACAAGGAAAGCTGCTCAGATTCATTGTATTCAATGAAGGGATGATCATTGACCCTGAGAGGACTCAAGTCATTTCAAAACTTCCCCTCCTCTCTTCCAAAAAGTCCATGCAATCTTTCTTAGGTCAAATAAATTTTGTTAGAAGGTTTGTCCCAAGTATTTCAGAAATGGTCAGACCATTACAAAACTTAATAAAAAAGGATGTGTAGTACCATTGGCGACCTCTAGAAATTCAATCTTTTGACTCAATAGAAAAGGTCATAGTGGAGGCTCCATCCCTAACGAGCCCTAACTTTTTGTGAGATTTCACTCTCTACACGTTTGCCTCTGATCGGTCTTATGCTGCTGTGCTAACCCAAAATAATGTTGAAAACAATGAATTTCTTGTTGCCTTTATGAGCTCAGCCTTTAAAGGAGCAGAGCTTAATTACCCAGCAGTAGATCAGTAGGCTTATGCTATTTTTAAAGAAGTAAAACACTTTCGATCATATCTACTAAAATCTAGGACGAAAGTCATTGTCCCTTACCTTCCTGTCAGAAATTTGTTAGTACAGAAAGAACTGGGTGAAAAAAGGGCAAATTGGGTCACATCCTTACAATAATATGACCTCGAGATCACTCTAGCACAAATTGTTAGAGGCCAAGGTTTATGTAAATTAGTTGTTGATTCAGCTATAGAACAACAGAATCAAACTAATGTTTTATTTGAAGATCAACATAATCAAAATCAAATCTGTTGTGTACAAAATCTTACTAGTCCTTGGTATGATGACATCAATTTTTATCTAATACACGGATCAGATCCCCGTCACCTTGATCTGAAAAAGAGGAGAGCGTTGAGATTAAAATCTGCTTCTTTTCAGCTGGTGAATGGTATATTGTTTCACCAAAATTTCAATGGAATACTTATGCGTTGTCTGGAAAAAGATGAAGCAGATAAAGTCTTATTAGAATTACATGCAGGGGAAGTTGGTGGGCATTTCGGTGGAGACACCACTGCCCACAAAGTATTAAGGGCAGGGTATTACTGGCCTACTCTTTTTAAAGATGCCCATGCGTTATGCCGCAAGTGTGTAACCTGTCAAAAGGCTTCTGGACGAGTACATAAGTCAGCATTCCCGCTGCAACCTGTCTCGGTAGATTTCCCTTTTCAACAATGGGGCCTTGACATTATAGGCCCAATTAACCCCACCTCCTCACAAAAACATAAATGCATCATAACAACGACAGACTATTTCACCAGATGGTCCGAGGCTGCACCATTAAAAGTGGTAAACACCAGTCAGGTAATATCTTTCCTGAATTCAAACATTATCACTCGTTTCGGTATTCGTGAATGCCTAGTGTTCGATAATGCTTCCTATTTTTCATCTCTCGAAATGAGTGCCTTTTCTTTAGAAAAAGGAATAAAACTAAAGTATTCTGCCAGCTATTACCCCCAAGGAAATGGTTTGGCGGAATCGACCAATAAAAACCTGATCAAGATCATCAAGAGAACGGTCTTCGAAAATCACAAAAACTGACATAATGCACTATATAATGCAATCTGGGCTGATAGGGTAACTCCAAAAATTGTTGTTGGTAATTCTCCCTTTTTTCTCGTTTACGGTAGGGAAGCAATTCTTCCACCGCATGTTCTTCTTCCATCTTTGCAATTATCGCAGAAGGTTCAAGAAGAAGATTGTCCTCCTTTGGAAAGTCAGATTAATGCTTTGCTGAAGTTAGAGGAAGTAAGGGCTCAAGCAAAACAAAAACTGGATCAACATCAACATATTGTCAAAAGCTGGTTCGATTCCAATACTGCCTCAGACAAAAATTTTGAGGTAGGTGATCTTGTCCTTAAGTGGGACAAACCTCATGAGGGGAAAGGCGAACATGCTGAGTTCCAAAACCTGTGGTTGGGACCTGTTAACACTCCAGGGAACTACTTAGGGCTGTATGCTAAGTATGCCTGGTAACTTAGGAATTCAATATTTTTATAGCAAAATGGATCGATGGGATATCACAATAGCTTAATGGAAAGGTTGCTTATCAGATAGTTAAATAAACCAGTGCTCTTAGGAACCGTAAATCAGATGATAAATAACAGAGATGGAATGCAGAATATTTCTGAGACAACCAAGTATATTAACATGCAGGGTTTATCCAACCAGATACATGCATAACATCGGGTCACACACAGCAATAAGAAGTTTCTCAATTCAAATTA
>ML821584.1:148401-159005 GCA_009831015.1 Picea engelmannii
CGTTGTGACGTGGGGATGATCATATCATGATTTTGTGCGTGCGTGGGTAATGAGCACGTGATCGTGCTTCACGCAACTACGTCATTTGAAAAACTTTCTCACCATCGGGCTCGCTTGCCACTTCCATCAGCAAACGGTCTTCTTGGAAAATTCAGTTAGCCGCGGGAAGTGAACCCTTTCCTCAGCTTGGCATTTGATAGGAAGTTCGTGTTAGCCGCTGAAAGCAAAACCACGTACTATATCCCCCTTTTTAGAAAATCGCTCCTTGGCGCAAAACAGGTACTCTCCACGGCGTGCCATGTGTGGGTCATCAGTCAAACTTTCCGTGCCTCGTCACTTTCCACAGCACTTCGGACTGGTGAAGCAATGCGCTTAGCTGTTGAAAGCTAGCGCTTTCCTCAGCTTACAATAGATCCTAAAACATGATGTTAGCTGTTGAAAGCAGACAGTCATTTTTTTTAAAATGGAAGACTTTATTTTTGATTATTTCCCAAGACCTACTAAAAAACCAAAAATTTTCTGAACCGAAGAACTTGAAAATGACTTGAAGCTACCACTGAAAACTATGATATCCACCCAAACTCGGCCGAAAGGACGGTTTCATTTTGGGAGTTAACAGGACCTTTCTTAATTGCTGAAAAACTAGGTCCCAGTTATTTCCGCCTACAGAATTTAGAGGGATAGCCAAACACCTTCCCGGTGAATGGCCAAGCTCTCAAAAGGTATTTTACCTGACAACTCTCCGATACACCTTTTGTACATATTTTTCTGTTTTGATTTCTTTGCTTTCCGTTTCTCTTTGCTGGTTTGTTTTTTTATTTTCATTTTTGTTTATTGGCCTTTTTGAGTCAAACATGTCTGTATTACAGTCTAGCTCAGAAAAAGAGAACATAATGCTTCATCTCGAAATAACTGTCAAAGGTTGTCAGAGCATCAATTGTTGTCTTTCTCTGAAATTGTAGGCTAGTTAAAGATGATATTTTGTTTGAAAGTCGATTTCTTGGTTTCAATTTGCATTTGAAAGTATTCACGATTATCTTTAAAAAAACTCTTTACACTATCCCTGCTCTTTAGGAAAACAACTCAACGATGTCTCCCTGTCCTCGAAAATTAGTTTTATTAATGAACTATTTTTCAGATCTTGATGAAGGTTAGCAAGAAAAATTTAAAGGCATGGGAAATATTAAGTTGTGTTAAAAAAATGGAATTTTCAGCGTCACCCCGCTCTGTTGAATATCTTTAAAACTATATCAGAATATGAATAATTTCTCAAAGAGTTGTGGGAAGTGTTTGTAAATCCATCGGGACACTGAACAGGTCTGCTAGCAGCGGGTAAATGCATGCATGATGTCAAGACAACTTCACCGGGGTACTGAAAGGGCCCGCTGGCAGCGAAGCGATGTCAGGTAAAAGAAAATTCTCAGGTATAAATCTTGTTTTTGGCCATAAGCATCCTTCAATCTGATTTCAAATTTCTTGGATAGGATACTAACGTTAGAGTGTGTTAATTGACATCCCTGTCGAGGCTATGGATGCCTGCTGGCAGCAGTGGCCCTGTCAACAGTATTGGAGACATTAACTTAAATGTCGTGGCTTTCTTTTGTGAAGTTTGTCACCAGTTTTCGTTCTTTTTAACGAAAGATATCTTAAACTGGACTGCGTCATGATTATTAAAGATGTTCAAATAACCTTTCAGTTGTTTTTTGATTTGAAATCTTTCAGATTTCTCTAACCTGAACTCGTCCATATTACAGAGATAACTCCTTCTCCCAGCATGTCGCCATTGTTGGCAGCCCAACATATTTTTAACTTTTTATATCAATTAAATGATCTATGTAGCTGCTTAACTGGGGTCATACATTTTTCTGTTCTTCGTAAGCAATTTTCGAAATGACAATTGTAAGTTTTCGATTTTCCCTATTGTTTTTTCATGCTTCGTTCATGACTGAAAGCATGAAAACAAAGCATTAAAAATTACGATTGTGTTACCATTCTATTTGAAAAATTTATGAAAAGAAAAATGTCTCTACAGTTTATTAATGAAGCCTTGTTCCTTGCTATGAAGACTATTCTCTTTGTTTTGATTCCTTGAATGCCAAACATGCTTAGGGATTGTTAATTATATCAACAAAAGACCTTTTGATTTGAGCATTGATTTGGTTTTTGTGTGGTTCTTGGTCATATGTTTCCTCATCACTAGGCTTTGATTTACAAGTTTCACTCTCCCAAGCTTTATGATCGAACCCACTATGTTGCGCACTCATTTTTATTTTAATGCTCTGGTCGTGGTTTGTACTTTATGAGAGGTGGCAATATGATTATAGTCAGCCCATCATTTTGAGGCTTGGTCTTGGGCTTTGCAACACCCCTCGCATTCATTTCAAATAATGCCTATCTTTTCGTTATGAATTTTCTGCTCATACGCCACAGACTGTTGATGTTTTTTGAGCCTGGAGTATACCTCTTGTCTCCTCTTATGAACCCTCCTTACACACTGTTTGGGTGATTCCCTGTGATGTTGAAATGGCTCCTATTGTTATAATCGAACCTAACGGCACTCAGACCTTGCTCCTATGCGATGATGCCAGGGAGGACCTCGAGGGTAATGGTTGGCTCGTTTTCCTTGAAACATTCCAGGCTTTCAACCTACAGACTGCTCAGGAATTCGCTCTCTCATTCGATGGATGTAGAGCTAAGGTGGTGGAAATTCAACTTGATGTCACAGAAGACTTTCTGAGCCAAGCAACAGGACTGCCTGTGAGCGGTCAGAGGTGGTTCAAGAATGATAAGGTAGAAGAGGTCCCATGGACTCTTTTCTTTACATCCCAGAAGATCAATGGTTGTGACAAAGGTATGTCAGTCTCCTTACTGAAAGCCCGATGGCACAGTCTGCTTGCAATGTTGAAACATTTTGTCACTTGTGAAGGCCATTTTGGTCTTGTGTTTCTTTATCATCTGCGTCTGCTCATGATTTTCATAGGGTTTCCTTTAAACATGTCTTATTGTCTATGGAGGATCCTATACAAAATGGCTAAAAGGTATAAAAACCAACGTTTAGATTTGAGTATTTTCCACCACAGTTTAATAAGAATTATGTTTGTACATCAATTAAAGTTGCAGAACAATGATTGAGATTCGTTTTTAATCATAAATGGTTTCATTAATCCCAATGTTGAAGCGGTTGACAAACCTGTAATTGAGGAAACCTTGGTCTATCCTACAGTGCCCCTCTCACCTACCCAGGCCTGTGTTATAGCCACCTACAACAAGCCTTTACCCAACCCAAAGGTTACTAAGCAGGCCCATGAGCAAGCTACATAGCCTAATGACTCTGTCAAAAATTCAAACAAACCTACATGCAAGAGGTCTAAAGGCGATATTGATTTGAGTTTTAAAAATAAGAGAGCTGGAAGGTTAATTTCGAGGAATCTCCGAAACAAGTCGAACCCTCATGTGAGCTTGATCAATATGATCAAGATCCATGAGAGTTGGGATTGTGAAATTGATAGATTTCTCGCTGAAGAAGGCCCTCTTTCGTTCCAACCACACCTCGATCAATTTTACAACTTCGTAGACAATCTACCGCCTTGTCTGAAACATAGTGAAGGGTTCCATGGTATTAAGTTGGGTAATAAATCTATAGTCCATGTTGGAGATGCTCCGGTTCACAATCATGGTTATTCCCAAGGGACCGTCGCACAGTCGAAGTGTGAAGTCTGCCTATTTTGGATTGATAAATACTACATCGATATACCTATCCTACAGTCACAGATTAAAACTCTCACTGATCAGGTCGGTGCCTTAACAAATGAAAATCATAGGCTCGAGTATGTCATTCAAAGAAAAGGGAAACATATGAAGACTATAGGGAATGCGATATTAAAAAAAGTTGAGACTGCAACAACAATAATAAATTCTGAGATCATCTGATGTGATTTGATTTTACAGTTTGAGGTATGATTTATTTTATCTTAAAATAAGGTTATTTATTAAATAAATTAGCTTGTTTTATTCATTCAATAAATTGGATTTCATTACTAAAATAACTAGCTACAAAATCAACAGATTCTGTAGCCAGTTATTCTAATTTGAAATTTGCAAATTAATGGTTAAATATATATCTAAGTCTCTCTATTTTTTCTTTTCTTTTCAGGATATCTAGGAGTTCATGGTTACCAAGTGATCTGAAGCAATTTTGAGGCACTCATGTTTCCATGTATTGCACGAATGTTGGGCACTCATTCTTGTGGTGTCCTTATGTCCTGCATGTGGTACACCAAATATCTTCTCTCTTCTCTTTGCTCTTATTGCCGGAAAGATCGTCGTTGGACCATTGAGACCATGCCATAACGAACGGATTCATATTGATTGAGGCACTTCTACTCGTTGGAAGAATCCATTACGATGTTTCTTATTTAACCCGTCGGACTTTGCGCCAGGACCACTTTTTGCAAACCGAGATATTCGAGCTTACAGAGAATCAATTGCATATCGTGCGCCATCCATTTGAGTATCTTGGTTTTCCGTTCGTTTACTCAATTTATTTTATTACAAGTGTGAATGTTGGTCGAACATAGCACGTTAGAAAAGTTTGTGGAAGAGATACTTGTAGACCTCACGACTGAGAGAGTCATGTCTGTGGGAATACATGCATCGTCGATTGGCGGATTGTAACCATCCCCATCGACTGGATGACGTTCTAGCCGCACAGTTGAGAAGCGAACAAAAACCGTGATGATTTGGCTAACGTGAAGAAAATCCCGTCGGTCTTGCCGGACTACATCTCGCCTCTGGCTGGCATGGTTAACCGTGACAGCATCCCACAGGATTTTGAGTGCACGCTAATCACTGCGTACATCCCAAAGAGGATACGCGTAGTTGGACCCCAGTTAGGACATATCCCAGCGCTGAAGAACAACGACTTCAACCTCAGAGACAGGAAGAACTATGCGATGCTCGCAATGCATAGGTATTTGATGAAGACGACTGGGAAGAAGCCATGCATAGTCTCCCAGCCATGGATAAAGGATCTCGTGCAATCAACGATATTGGATGTAATGAAGATCCCCCACTTCGGTCGACATCAGGAGGTTAACACTTGCATTAAACTCCTCCTGTCATGCTACCATGGAGGGTATCTTTGGCTTGACATGTGCGTCATTGTGGATCCGGCACTGATCTACCTCATCACAGGACTGAGCATGTAGGGACCAGACCCTCACCAGTTCTACCCAGGGAAGACTTCAGATCGCTCCTTGGCGCAACGCATAAAGGAAGCCTATGGCGACGTAGAGAAGGGAAAGCGAGGCTACAAGGTAGACTCCATCTAGGATGGCGCAGTGCACCTAGATTGTCAGCTTATAGCTGGTAAGATCGTCAAAAAGAATCGCCCGACATAGGTCACTAGATTTGTAGTAGACCTCGCAGGGAAGTGTGTAGAAGGCATGTAAATGAACTGGGCAAGATACCTCATCAATGAGTTGGAGAAGGACTATCGCAAAGCGCAAGATCAGGGATATGAGTTTCATTTTAGTTGGCTACTAATATTGATTGCATTTGTCCCTTGGCAACTGTAGGAAGGAGCAGCCTTCCCGGAAGTTGAGCCATTGGAGCTGTTGGCCGCAAGGTTCTCCACCTTATGGTATACAAACGATATGGCGAAGCAATACACGGTGTTCCATGCTTACTACCTACAGCTCAAGTGCGCCATTGAAGCATTCCCACGAATGACACCTAACACTTTGCATCAGTGCAGGCTGCTAGCGAAGTTCCTCTCAGATCGACACTTTATGTACATCATTGTGTGCAGGGATGAAAGTAAGGAGGAGTTGCAGTCCTATTACAAGATGACCGATGAAGACATGGAGGAGATCACCAAAGAATGGCCAGCAGATTTCCTTGTACTGGTGGAAGATGCAAAACTCTCCAACCCCGACATCATAGGCATTCCATTGGTCACCCAGGTCGAACATGATGGACAGGTCAGCGTGAACAAAAAGAAGAAAAAGGAGGAAGTGAAGAACATAGAAACCGACGAGGAGGACAACGCCTCATAGAATAGTAGACCTGACTCACCCGCAGGAGGAGGAGGAGACTAAGTGAACCAAGAAGAAGGAGGGGAAGAAGGAGAAAATCAAGACAAAGGCGAACTTACACTGTTGAAGGATCCCCCTGCAGAGGTTGAAACATCAAATAAAAGGAAGGTTTCTCCGTAGAAACCCTCAGCAAGAAAGAAGACCCGAGCCAATAAACCCCAGTCGAAGAATGTGCTCATAGTGGACGATGTCGATCTCATCATCGAAGACATGGAGGATGCCTCAGAGGATATCCTGCAGTGACATGAAGCGAAGCAAGAAACACTATATGAAAGAATAGAGAAGGAGCTCAAGGACATACAACATGCTATCAATTCGAGCCGTACAATACCTACTACGCTTTCTTCAATGGAAATTGCAGAATTGGGGAATGAGCCCACCCAATTATGAAGATTAGTAGATGCAACAGAGGCTCAACTTTGTTGAGTCCAAGAAGAAAAGGAATAGGCTACAGAAGCCGTGAAGCAAGAAAAGGAGGAGGTCTTAGAGCAACTTCGAGTTGCGCAATAGGAGAAAGATGAAATCAGGGTGATGTTCGAGGAGGACAAAGCGAAGATGCAGAAATAAAAAGAACACCTGCTCGTAGAGCAGACTGTGGTCAAAGAGGCAGTGACTAAAGAACTTCGCTCTATGCTGGGATTGGCATAGGAGGAACTAGAGTCAACTGAGATGCAAGTGGGGAAGCTCGCTGAAGCCATTCAACAACTTCAAACAAGAGTAATGGAGCTAGAAATCCAAGGAGTGTCGAGCACTCCGCAAGAAATTTGCGATCAGAGGGAAGAAGCTGTCAGGAACATAGTAGAAAGAATCAGGGCACTCACCTCATAGTGTAAGCAACTGTATGATCAGAGTGCGCAGACCTATGAGAGCCTTGCAAAAGATCCAGAGCTGAAGAAACTGGAAGCACAACTCTAGGAGGCGAAGAAGCAGGCATCGACCATGCAGGTGCAGATGAAGCTGCTTACTGCAGTTGAGAAAATGAAGTGATCACAGGAACAATGTGTAGTCCAGCAACAGGTTACTGCCATCCAGAGAAAATTCATGGAGGTGACACAGAGACTCCAGTCAGTGCAGGACGAAGCCTGCATGCTTTTTTAAGAGATTGAAGGCCAAGGCTTGTAGCTAGACCAAGTAGTTGCGACGGTAGAACAATGCCTGGAAGGGCTTGTTACAGAGCAAGTAATTTAGGAGTTCACCGAGTAGGAGACTCTAGCGAAGCAACAAGTCAAGGTAGATCGAGATAATCTTGAGGCCTTCAAAGCAACCCTGCCTAGATCTGAGTGACTCGGGACGAGTCATAGGTGAGTGTTGGGGGCCTGTTGGCCCTTGACCAATTTTTGTGGAAACATTGGTCGTGTTTGACCACTTTTGGGACTTCGACAGGCTGGTCGAAGATGGAGCACCCAGGTGAAGCGGAGATCGTGAGATCTCACTTGTTTTGTGGACCCAACAAGGGGTTCATTAGGGTTTTTGTATTAGGGTTTTGGGATGTCAGCCCATGGGTTTACCCATGATTAGGCCTTGTTGTAATTGTATAAATAATTAGTAGCTAAGAAATGAAAAAAGGGAAAATTTGGCTTAGTGCATGACTACTAGTGGCTATGTGCATGATAGGTTGATTTTGGCTTAGTGAAAGAAGTTTTAAGTGCTTTGTGCTAATAAGAAGTTGGCTCTGTGCCTTGACCTGATTTTGAGGAAGGTGGATCTAGTGCGCTGTGCCCAGATCACCTGTCCACTATAGAGTTGGGCTCTGTGGATTTGTGCATAGGAGCAGACGAATGTAAAGAGATCGAAGACTAATAAATAAGAAGAATAAATTGGTGGACATAACCCCACACTGGGGTGAACCACATATATTCTGTGTCTTGATATGCTTTGTGTGATGTTTCTTATGTGATTATTTTCTGAGTGTTGTTGATGTTATGTATAATGAATGCATCTGATGTTGTAGCTTAGTGTTTAATGATGTGAATGGATGCTAGATATGAGCTAATTTTGTGTGCTAAAGTGATTGAAAGTGTTATATCTTGGTTATTATTGCGTTGCTTTTTAATTAGGGTTAAATCTGCGACGTAAATGAGGATCATAATCTAATTCATGTTGTTGGCTAAGTTCTCTGTTAAGTATTGTAATCACATATCTGTGTCCCAGCTTGGTTGTAGACACTTGAGTCCTACAACTCCCCCTGCATATACCTCGGGTGAAACTTCATCTTCTTTGCAAGTGTTGCCGAAAGGGCTGGTAGTTAGGGTTTTGTTGGTGCGTTGTTGAAGTGTTGAACCCTGGGTCTACCCCTGTGCCAACACAAGCTCATCTAGACATGCAAGTGTTGTTGTTTTTCTCACCCAAGTGACAAAACCAATACAACACCTAACAAGGATGGGTTTTTTAATATTCCAGGGTCAATGTCGACGATTGGAAAAGCTTTCGAGCTAGCACAGACAAGAGGGAGGATGTTACGTATCTTTTTAGATAGCAGTTAAGATCCAGAACATCACAGTTCATCGGTGCATCATCGATGAAGGTGCATCCACATGCATCATGTCCAAAGTATTATGGCAGAAACTCTAATCACATGAGCTAGCACCATTCGCCATCACCCTGAGAGCTTATGATGGTTGACCATCATCCCCTGAAGGGCTCTTCCAAAATGTCCTCATCGAACTTAGGGGAAAAACTATCTTAATTGACACTGAATTTATCGACACCCCACTTGATTAAAATATCTTGTTCGGACGTAGCTACATGTATGCTATGAAGGAAGTAGCCTCTTCTGTGTTTTGTATGATGATGTTCCCCCATAACGGGAAAATTGTTACCATCGACCATCTTACACATTATGAGGCTAATCATTCTGCCAACATTGATACACTAGTAGATTTGGGTCAAATTCCGACGGTGCGTTTGACGCAATTGCCACTTTATATTGTCGAGAGAACGACAAACAACGGACCCCCTCAAACGTCATTTCACATGATGTCTCTTTTTCGATGACATAGATTTCGTCTTTATTGCAACGTCTTGGAGGTGGCAAGATCGACGTCTTGAACGTGGCAAGACCAATGTCTTGAACGTGGCAAGAGAGACGTCTTGAACATGGCAAAACTGAAGTCTTGAATGTGGCAAGACCAACGTCTTGAACATGGCAAGAGAGACGTCTTGAATGTGGCAAGAGAGACGTCTTGAACGTGGCAAGAGCGACGTCTTGCACATGGCAAGAGAGACGTCTTTGAGGTGGCAAGAGCGACGTCTTGGAGGTGGCACAAGAGATGTCTTGTAGGTGGAAAGAGAGACGTCTTGGACATGACAAGAGCGACGTTAAGAGGTATCATCTCCGATGTGGTTGCTATGGGAGTGACACTCCAAGATGTCGCAATAGCGACTGTGTTGTAGGTATTTAAAAAAAAATACAATATCAATACTGAGAGGGACAGGTACATTAACCTTTGCTAAGATACTAGCCATATCAATATGTAAATCTATATCATCACTCTTAGGCAAGGTTGGTTGAGGAGGAGTACTAACTTTCAATGGTAAAGGGGGTCTTGTTTAATGAGGTTTAGGATCATTAGGATATGTCTCGGGTGTGTTATCACATGAACTCACAATTGTTGAGCTAAAGTCCAAAAGCTCAAGTGCAATCATGCGTAATAAGACTGCAAAAATATACTAGAGAGTAAGTCCCTGTTTTTAGAAAGGATCAAAATAATACTGTACTTTCTTGGTTATGTCAAAACAAGTGCCATCCAATACAAGATCCTATATACCAATGAGATAGCTGAGAAACATAAATTCCAGAGCCTTCACTAAAACCTCTGACAATTTGTTTGACATTTAGCAGAAAATTATATCATCAATAATACAACTTGAAGTCATTGCAGGTGTTGCTTTGTATCCTTTGGCTAGCACAACAACTTCACACATAGAATGCAAGTGTTCTATATATATACATTGAGTAGAAGAGAAAATTCATAGAATGCAAATTGTAGCAATTCAAAACAACCATAACAGATTTGGACTCCAGATATAAAGCTCATAATCTTTCATGCCAAGATATTTGAAAATGTCAAACCATGTAAAATTCAATATCCCAATACTCTATTAGAACAAGGGGCGAAAAAAGACAAATTTAAATACTTCAACAACTATAGCAGATTTGGCCTACAGATATACAACACATATATATTCCAAGTTTAGTTTCAAATAACAACCAATGTTACTGTTATATACACAGCCAATCCATCTAGTTTCAAATAACAACCAATGTTAACTGTCATATACATAGTTAATCCGTGTAGTAGATATATTAAGTGACTGAACATCAATCATTTTTCAAACATGATCCAAGAACATGATAGGCCAAAGCAGAATATTGTGAATTTGTTCAAATGGATTCCTGTATTGCACATTATGAGGAAGGTGCACATCCAAACTGCAGATGCTCTCACAGATTTCAAATAGAATCTCAGGAAAAGAAACATCCATATATCAAATTACTATATTCAAGAT
>ML821584.1:167078-178674 GCA_009831015.1 Picea engelmannii
ATGAAAATGTCTCCTTGGTATATATAGGAGACTAGGAGGTATAATTACAACTAATGGCCTAAATTCGACATAAATAAAATAACATTACTAATATAATATGCCCCAATTAAGGGGTAATGAGCCAATATTAGGGCTTAACATGCCCCTCCCCTTGATACAAGTGTTGTCCACAACGCTTGAGTAACTCTGGATGCTTCTGTATAAAAGAATCATCTTCCCAAGTGGAATCTTCAGCCGATAGTTTCCTCCATTTAATGAGATACTCTGAAATGGATCTATTCCTCCGCTGGCGAATTCTTGTGTCAGTGATGGCTTCAGACTCCAATATGATTTTTCCTTCCCTGTCAAGTTCTGGCAATATAGTTTGAACTGGGATCTTGTCACCTATAACCTTCTTTAAGCATGAAACATGGAAAATTGAGTGTACTTGTGAAGATGCAGGCAACTCCAATTTGTATGCCATAGTACCAATCTTTTGCAACACCTTATAAGGGCCATAGTACTTTGGTGATAATTTATTAGCCTTCTTGGCTTTCTTGAGGGACATCTGTTTGCATGGTTGTGGTCTTAAAAACACCCAATCCCCTACTTCAAAACTTCTTTCACTACAATGTTGATCTGCTTATTGTTTCATGCGATTCTGTGCCATGGTCAGGTTGTCCTTTAAGATTTGGAGAACTTGTTGTTGATGCTCGATGTGATCTTCCACTGCTTGAACCTTGGATTTTTATTTTAGAGAAGAAGTGATGGAAGGAGGGTGGTATCCATAAAGCGCCATAAATGGTGCCATTTTTGTTGCAGTATGAAAGGAAGTGTTATACCACCATTCTGCCAAGGGTAACCATTTGAACCATTGTGTTTGTTTATCAGAGACAATGCAACGAAGGTAGCCTTCCAGACATTTGTTCACTATGTCCCGACCACATAATATTTGAGATCGTCCATGTTTGCAACAATGTTCATAATGGGGTGTCTCATATTTGTCAAATGTCGTTGTTTCCATTCGTAGAATCTTTGTTGGAATTCTCTTGAAATGTCATGGAACTTCCAATTCAACTACCAAAAATGTCATGCATCGACCGCGCATAGTGAGCACTAGTGAATGGGGCCAATGTTGAAATTTCTTCAATATGTGCATGTATGCATCGAAATTTGACATGGTTAGACTAGACACATGCCTTGACGGTATGGGAGGGTTTAAAGACTCAAGGATGTATGATCATGACATATAGAAACATTTTGAAAAATTTCAACGTTGGCCCCATTCATAAGTCATCGTTATCCATCATGTACTCTAGCCCTAGTACAATGTCTTTTAATAGTTGTTTCCTTTAAAATTCGATCGATCAGAAAATTAAAATGAAACGAAGACGAGATGAGACGATATATAAAGTGGGTCTGTGAGTGATCTTTGAGTATAAGGGAAAATATCTCTTCCATGCCATATACAACACAAGAGAAAATGTTTCCTTTCTCTACTCAACAATCCCTCAAGCATCTCCTTCATTTTCAATGCCATCAATGGTCATTTCTAAATTTGGATTATTGAGTAACTAAGGGGAATATAATGTGGGGGTTATGTTAATAATGGTGAGAATGATCACAAGAGAATTTCCATGAGGTAGGAGAATGCATGAATGACTCACACTTATTGAAAATGTTTAAACTCCCTGCTGATGTGGGGATTGCTTTAATGTTGGAGGATATCAAAGATGTGTCATTGCGACTAAGTGGACATATGTTGGTGAGAACAATGTCATCAACTCATCATCTTCACTCATAGATTTTTTTGAGGACGATGTCATCAGCTCTTCATTTTTATTACTGTTGTCATTCACCCACCACAAATGTCATCTTGCATCGACCCCACATAGTGAGCAGTGAATGGGGACAACGTTGAAATTTCTTCAAATTGTGCATGTATGCATCAAAATTTGACATGGTTAGACTAGACACATGGCTTGATGGTATGGGAGGGTTTCAATACTCAAGGATGTACGATGTCCCCACATAATCTTTGAGATCGTCCACATTTGCATCAACGTTCATCATGCTGCACCTCTCATTGTCATCATTCATCATTCCCTTCTATAGAATCATTGTCGGAACTATATTGAAATTTGTCATGGAACTTCAAATACACCCATCACAAATTTATTCCACCGACCCCGCACAGTGAGCAGTGAATGGGGCCGACGTTGAAATGTTTTCAATCTGTGCCTGTATGCATCGAAATTTGACATGGTTAAACTAGATAGTTTCCTTGAAGGTATGGGAGGGTTTCGATACTTAAGGATATTTGATGTCCCCGCATAATATTTGAGATCATCCATGTTTTCATCAACGTTCAATATAATGGATGTCTCATAGTGAGCATAGTGAATGGGGCTTGCCTTGAAGGTGAATGACATAGTGAAATTTCTTCCAATGACCCCGCATAGTGAGAAGTGAATGGGGCCAACGTTGAAATTTCTTCACTATGCATGTATGCGTCGAAATTCGACATGGTTAGACTAGACACATGCCTTGATGGTATGGGAGGGTTTCAAGACTCAAGGAATATGTATGATTTCTTGGCCACATAATCTTTGAGATCGTCCATGTTTGCAACAATGTTCATAATGGGGCGTCTCATATTTTTCAAATGTCATTGTTTCCATTCGTAGAATATTTGTTGGAACTCTTTTGAAATGTCATGGAACTTCCAATTCAACCACCAAAAATGTCATGCACCGATCTCGCATAGTGAGTAGTGAATGGGGCCAACGTTGAAATTTCTTCAATATGTGGCTGTATGCATCAAAATTTGACATGGTTAGACTAGACACACGCCTTGATGGTATGGAAGGGTTTCAAGACTCAAGGATGTTTGATGTCCCGACCACATAATCTTTGAGATCGTCCATGTTTGCAACAACATTCATAATGGGGTGTCTCATATTTGTCAAATGTCATTGTTTCCATCCGTATAATCTTTGTTGGAACTCTCTTGAAATGTCATGGAACTTCCAATTCAACCACCACAAATGTCATGCACTGACCCCGCATAGTGAGCACTAGTGAATGGGGCCAACATTGAAATTTCTTCAATATGTGTTTGTATGCATCGAAATTTGACATGGTTAGACTAGACACATGCCTTGACAGTATGGGAGGGTTTCAAGAATCAAGGATGTATAATGTCCCAACCACATAATATTTGAGATCGTCCATGTTTGCAACAACATTCATAATGGGCATCTCATTGTCAAATGTCGTTGTTTCCATATGTAGAATCTTTGTTGGAACTTGCTTGAAATGTCATGGAACTTCCAATTCAACAACCAAAAATGCCATGCATCGACCCCGCATAGTGAGCAGTGAATGGGGCCAACATTGGAATTTCTTCAATATGTGCCTGTATGCATCGAAATTTGACATGGTTAGACTAGACACATGCCTTGACGGTATGGGAGGGTTTCAAGACTCAATGATGTATGATGTCATAGAGAAACATTTTGAAAACATTTCAACATTGGCCCCATTCACAGGTCACCGTTGCCCATCATGTACTCTAGCCCTAGTACAATGTCTTTTAATAGTTGTACTCTAGCCGAGAAGACCCGCAAACCCTTTTTGAAGTGTCATTATTATAGAAAATTTGTCACAACATCTGTAAAATGCAACATATTTATAGATTTTATAACGTCGCAAATCCAATGATCATTGACCAAATCAAAGTGGACTTGGTCAAAATACTAGGTGACCATTGGAGGGGGAAAACCTAGTTTCCACAACGTCGCAACTACGACAACTATCTTCACAAACGTGGCAAGAGAGACGACTATGTCACAAACGTGGCAAGAGAGACGACTATGTTGCAAACGTCGCAAGAGAGACGATAACGTGGCAAGAGAAACGACAACGTGGCAAGAGAGACGTTAACGTGGAAATAGCGACGTTATTGGGCAATGTGGAAAAAAAAATTAAAATTTCCTCTATTTTTCGACAGTATGGCCAATTTTGTCCATAATGTCGTAAATAGAACGTTGAAATTTTTACAATATGTACTAGTGTACCAGGGTGGGGAGGCATGGTTCTCTGCTATCTATATCAAAGGTGATGAGCCGAGTATCTGCTGGGTCGACTGCCCCCAAGGCGGAAAGCAAGGATTTGCACTGTGATGGATAGGTTTGGAGGATCTCCAACACAAACATGGCTGCAGGGGATGTTGACCAGACTGTAATTATGGGCTTGCCTAACATGATGGTTATGTACATTCCGTCGCAAAGGCATGCAGGGTATACAGGGGTTGGGTTCAGTGTTAGGGCGTGGAATCATCAATGGTTTCCCTGTTGGAGTGGGAGATGCTTCTGAGGTGGTTGGTGTAGTGTGAGGAGGCATGTTGTATGGACGACTGCGTGTTTGCAGAAGAATCTCTTCTTCACTGGTAAGGAGGATATTGCGATCGTCCAGATTCCTGGATTGAGTGGGACCTGGGTTTTGATATTGCCCCATTTGTGGTGGATCAGAGTTTACCTATTTTTGGGTATTCATAACACCTTGGTGTGGAATGGGTTTTTGCAAAACATCTCTAGGTGGTGGTTGCAAATAATGTTGTGGGGCTTGTTGGGGGGCAGGTGGTGCCAAAGGGCGTTGTGTGTTCATGGATGCTTTAATCCGTTTGTAATCGACAATTTGGGGGCAGTGGTGAGTATAATGTCCATACTCACCACATAGATCACAAGGGAAGTTAGTTCTAAGATTATTGTTCTTCCCTTGTCGTGGTTGATTGTTATCGTTTTCCCCTTGGGGGTTTTGGTTTCCTTGATTATGGTTGCCCCCAGTGGGATTATTTTGTTGGGGGTTATTTCCTCCTAGTCCTGGGTTGTTATTGTTTCGATTTTTTCCTTTCTTCTTGGCATTATTTGGTTTATGGGCCGGATTTTCCATATTCAACTATTCAAAAGCATGAACCTGTTGAATGGGAAAAGGATGAACAAATTTAACGTCGACATGTGGTTGTCTTGGTGGAGGAGCAACCAACTGGGGAGGACCAGGAAATGGAAAATATGGATTGCTTTGTGGAGATGATCTATATGGCGTATATGATGTTGAAGTAATTCCACCACTGTTATGGTCATATGTGGGGGTTGGGGGTGGACCCGTACTTGAGTGAGAGACCAGATGCATCTGGGGTACCGGTGGGGGTCCCCCCAACGGCTGGGGGGGAACAACATGATATGATTGTTGATGAGTGGGGGGAGGGTAATAAGACGTACTTGCATATGGTTGTGGATATTGATTTGCACCATAAGTAGGTGACAGGTGGACGTAAGGGTTGTGGTGTGTCATAGAACCATTCAACCCATCCACAGTGTGGGACATCCCAGGTTTGTCCTTGACAAATGGTATGGGTCTTGGTGCATCAAGAAATACTGTGTATAAGTAACCTGACTGGGCATAAACAAGGTTGAATTGTCAAGCCTTGCCGATGGATTCTTCTTCCGACTGAGGAAAAGTGGATGCTACATCTTTGGCGATAACACGATGAGAAATTTAAGAAACCAATCGAGACATTGTTCTTTGGTGGTTTCTTCTTTACAAAAACTACGTCACCAACGCCATTCATGGATGTGGTCGACAATATGGATAGCCTTGGTTTGTTTGAACTAGAAGATAAGTTCTAAGACAGTATAATGATGAACTAGTAATTGGAAAAAGGATGAAAATTCCTTAGCCAATGATTCAAAGGTCACATGGGACCCTGCTTTTTCGTCCACATACCATTTGGATGATGAAATAGTGAGAGTTCTTTGAAATAACCTCAAACGGATGGAATCATCCATGATGCTATTTGAAGAGCACCATAAGTGGAAGGTCATAACATGGTTGGTGAGATCTTCCCCTGGTTTTCCTTCAAACTTTGGAATATCTGAAGGCAATTTTGTAGGCATATTGGGCCAAGTTGCGTCATGCAAAATGGGATCATTCGTGAGTTTGGTTAAATCAAGAATGTTGAGGGATGCCAAGTACGGCATGTGGAGATTTGGCGAAGGATTAGTTCTAGCCATTATGTGTGTAGGTAATGGACTTGTCCCTTGAGAAGGATTTGGTGGGTTTGTACTTCCTCCTTGAGAAGAAGTTTGACCCCCACCTCCTTGTGAAGGAGAACTAATAGATGGATGACCTTGGGTATTTGAACCAAGCAAAGTGGAACAAAAAAAATATGATCCCAAAACAGTAGCACTCACTGGGGTGTGAGATGGTTGAGCCGGTGAGTTGGCGAGACTAGGGATTCCTCCTAGATTAGGAGGGATATTCCACAAGCGTCTGGAACGACGGGGATTTTGTGGTTCCCCTATGGTTCCTGGTAGCACTCTGTAAATTTTGTTTGGATGATAGAAAAACGACACAGGTAACTGTTTCAACTAGCTTTAGAGCTGGGCACTAGCCTGCTCGACTCAAAGAGGGCTCTCTCGTGTCACTTGATATTTATTTGGCAATCGGTGGCTAGATTAAGTTTGTTTTGGGGGGTTTTATAAATTTGCTGGAAAGCAAGGGGAGGGACACTTAGGGCTATCGATTCGAAATTTTGAAAGTGAATGAAAACAATGACTGGACGATAGAACTCTCCAGAGGATAAAGGCTAAATGAGGCAATGAATCCAAGTCGTAAATTGTATTTAAGCAGGGTGTAAGAGGAAGGATAAAACAAATAACTGCATCAGAGCATTACTGAAATGAATTCTGAATTAGCTAGGAAGAAAATTACACAATTTAAATTGCTTAAGCTGAGAGCATCACAAAATGAATTCCGGGCCTTTGAATCTCCAATTTAAACAGAAGAAAATTTAAATGGAATTAAAGAACACAGGAAATACATACAATGAAATGAGACAAAACTCATATCACCACCATTAGAATCTTTTCATAGAGACTTCAAAAGATTCTGCATATGTATTCAATTCAGCTCCAGAAAATTACAATTGAGTTCAGAAACAACTAAAAGGTGACCTTGCACTTCTGCTAACATCAATACATTCATAACTTCTATCATTTATACAATTTCAAGTTCCTTTCAATTAGAGACTGATTACGATTGCTGAACTGAAACGTTTCATCTTCTAAAACTGAGTACAATGATTACAAATGATAGTTTTCAGAAAAAATGTTTCATGATCCAACTGTCGATTCCTCTGACGCTTCATTTCCTTCCTCTGCCACATTCTCTTTGAAATGCCACTTATACTCTTTCAAATCTAATTCCATTTATCCATATTCTCATTAAATATTTGGGAATAATATGTTTGAATAAAAATAATTCCCAAATATTTTTCTATCTTGTAGAATTAAATTTCCATAATTTAATTCATGCCCATGGTTTTTTAAGACCATTTATTGCTTTCTTACCATGGTTTTGAAAAGCATGTCTTGTTTTCCCAATTTACCATTTCACTGTGAAAAACATTTACTATGTCTTGTTTTTTCCAATTTAAGGTTTCACTATGAAAAACATTTACTGTGTCTTGTTTCCCATGGTTTTGAAAACCATGTCTTGGTTACCATCTTTGGTAAAATACTTTTAATCTTCTTCTTTTACTTATGTAAAACCTTTGGATAAAAAATTATCCAAGTCTTCCTTTCACGTGCATCTTCCCATTTAATTCTTTTCCATGGAAATAAACATTAATCTCTTTAATTTGTAAAATTTGAATTTTACCTTTGTAAAACAATTTCATCGTGAGGAAGAATTTTATTTATTGGAAATTCCATAATTATTATTGAAATTCACTCCTGGAAAATGTGCCGCACATAAACCATATGATAAATGGTTGCATTTATTATTTCGGGCTTGGGATGGAGTGGTTTACTCCACACCACTTTTACCCCCTATATTCACCATGTAAGGGCACGTCTCCCTAACCAAAAACCACTGGTTTAGGCCCGCCTTCACATAATTAACCTCCGTGCTAATTTTCCGCCCGATATGTATGTGCGCCCTCCATCCACCCTTTTACTTTTCCACATTATAAATTGACATTTGTGCCCATGATTTGACATGATGCCATAAATTAAATATTGGATCAAATATTAATATAAATATTTTAATATAAAAATATTTATATTAATAATAATAAACCCTTTTTCTATTTTCTAAGGACTTTGGGCATATGAGGCTTATCACATGACTTTGTGGATATGATTAGGGTGATTAAGCTTTAATAAAAGGAATATTTGTAATTTTCAACGGGAATATGATAATAAGGGGTAAAAATGAATGAAGTGATAGAATTGAGGGATTTTGATAAGCATTAAGGCTAGATATAGGTTTGGGATATTTGCCAAATTTTTGACTCATGGAGGACATGACTATTCTGGATGATCAATTGAGTGAAGGATTTAGGTGATGGGAGCTTAACAAGCTGGTGAAAAGGTTTTTAAAATCTGATTGGAAAGATAACACAAGGACAAGATGCTTTGGAAAAATTAATGCAAATTAGCATGTGATAACAGTTCCTACTAGCAAAGTGAATGTGTGCAAATGGTGACAAGAGAGAAATAAATGAACACGAGATTTTTGACCTTTACAAAATACTATAAATCACAATTGCATGTAATCAAATGAACATCATACATAAATAAAATGTAAATAAACAAGCATGTGGATAGGTGGATTTTGTCCGCGTGGGAGAACAACAAAAACAAATGCTCTTGTCCTAAAATAATTATCATCCTTCCTCTCAATTTAGCATTGGGCCTTCCAATAGTACTTGACAATGGGGTCTGAAGCCACCGGAAGAGGAACTAGTGAAGGTTGAAGTAATCAGTTATAATGAGGGGTAGAGGGTGCATATCCCAAAAGATCTGGCGATATTTACCAATAGAAACACAAAATCTGATCAAGGTGCGATTGCAACCCACAACTACCACCTGGGTAGATATCCTATGTTTGGCCACTAAGTACCTCGGTCAAAGTGCTACAGTTATATTTTCGGCCTAAGAAATGGGTCACGGGCTGGATTCCCTCATAAGGGTTGGGTGACTCAAGGAGGGATGTGCAAAACAACCGGACCTCAGACTTCGACCCTTCACAGCTATCTCCCTGCCTTATGATATAGGAACACTTGACTTGGTATCTCCCCAGTATGGTCGCCAATCTGTTGTGTTGGTTTTGTCACATGGGTGAGAAAAAACACAACACGTATCTGCTTAGTTAAGCCAACTAAACAAGACAGAGGTTTGTGAGTTGATTAGATAGCTAAATACACATGAAACAAAGAAATAAAACTAAAAAGAAAGAGAAATAAAAAGTTAGAGAATCTTGTAAGAACTAGAACCATGAAAAGCAAAAAATGACCATCATATAGCTACCAATGGATCAATATATTGATAGGCTAATACCATAGAGAAAGGTAGGGAATTATGAATGCCCTCTTCCTCCTTTGGAGGGCTCTTGAGTTCCCTATCCTCTCAAGAGGTAAGTGGAATGGCCCTTGCTATAGTGCTTGAATGATTCAAAGAGAAAAGAGGATTCTCAAAGAAGAATTATGTTCGACACACCTACCACACTTAGAGGGGGGGTGAATGAGTGTGGGGCTTTTTCCCCAAAACTTCCCTCTTGCACAAAACTTATCAATTATCATTCAACATTTATTCATTACCCATTGCTGTCATTTATAACCAGTTAGATGTAGGCACATATCAACATCATATATCAGTAATATATCATCCACAATTCATCATCATAATGGACACAAAGAACACAAGATGTATGTACAATTTTATTTTTATTACGGACTACAATCCTTGGGTTTATCAGCAACAACTGAATAGAGTACAACTTTACAAGAGCACCATCTCTATATGCAAGACTCAGCTTACACCCTCAGCATCAACTGAGATGAGGAAACAATCCTCAATAGATATCAATCTGTCAACAGGTACGCGACCTGTCAATAGTGCAGCCCACGTGTGAACGCGCTCTGGATCACTACAGCCCGTGTGTGAACACGGCCAGTGTATAATGC
The DNA here is from genome assembly GCA_009831015.1 of Picea engelmannii. NCBI lineage: Eukaryota > Viridiplantae > Streptophyta > Pinopsida > Pinales > Pinaceae > Picea > Picea engelmannii. The sequence goes on from ML821584.1 coordinate 177,088, forward strand.
AAAAAGCGTCTACTCTTGAGCACTTAGGGTTCTGCTTTGCTTCACATGCTCAGATCCTCTGCAACCTGCAATCACTTTCTCTTATGTCTTCCACTGTCTAGACTGACCCACAGCCAGTCACAATACATCCAAGCTCTTCAATAGCTTGCTCATGCTCCACAACAAATCAATATGAATGCTATCTCAATCATGCATAAACAACAAGTGTACCATAGAAATCATGTCACTACTGAATCACAAGAGTGTTGCTCACTCCATCCATCAAATCAAACAAATTGAGCCACATCATAGATTCCATACCAAGAATGCCCTAAGCATTCACAACATATCAAACAATAACATCTATCAAGACAATAATGTAACCATACCACTGTCTGAGTGATAGATCTGAGGCCATAGAATGTAGATCTGGAACCTGCCTCATCATCCAAGAGCTTGGCACCAGCTCAAACACAAATCTCCATGATTTTATTGAGTCCACGCTCCCTGTACACAGTCAGCCCGCGTGTACACTCACCCTATACACAACCAGCCCGCGTGTACACGCACCCTATACACAGACAGCCCGCGTGTACATCAGAAAATAGGGTTTTCTGTGACTCCGAGACTTTTGTCATCAAGATCTCCGATATTGCCGAAACTTTGATGCGTCCATGAGATCCTCTTCTCGCTCTCTTCCTCAGAATAGATCTTCAATCATGCTCAAGAGATCCACATCAATAAGATTCTCTCACAAGAAGCTCTCCATCAATACTCCAAAAGATATTACCAAAAGCTCTCCATTGATCCATAAAGGATTCTCACTAAAAAATGTGTATTTTACAAGAGATCCTAGCTTCTTATTTATACTTTCATCTTCTAGGTCACTTAACCCATTTTTAGGTTACTTAACCCATTTCTAGGTCATTTAACCCATTTTCCTTATTTTAGGGTTAACCACTTTCCATGAATAGAAAGTTCTCCAATACTTTATCATTTAAATATTCCTTCTTGATTTTGTCACTTTTCTTTATTATTTAAATAATTCATCTTGATTTTGTTACTTTACTTTATCATTTAAATAATGATTTCTTCTTTTCAAGAACTTTTACTTCTTTGACCTTTTGGGGCTTCAAGCCATCATATGGGGGTCCTCCAACTTCATAAGGGCATAACTCTCAAACCGTGAGGAGTTATGTGACATTCCGCATACCACCAGAAATGGCATGACAAGCACTATCCATATAGGATAGTTTCACCAACAACTTCATTGATCTTCATCTCATTATTCCACATACAAGCATGGGTCCTCCAACCATTCTCCTAGGATAACTCAATCCGTAAAGCGTCTTCCCGTGAGGGCTTTCACCATAAGGGGGCCACTTAGGAGTTCATCCATTTGTGCACCTTATCAACCATGATAAGACAATAATGATTCACCACTGCATCATATATATCAACTATCCATCATGTATCAATGACAACTCATTGATCTATCTTCATCAAGGGCATCATATCAATCAATTACTTGACATCAATCAATGACATCAATCAAACCAAACCATTTACATCAATGACATATGATCCAACAATCTCCCAAGTAATCAA
>ML821584.1:189119-205029 GCA_009831015.1 Picea engelmannii
TCGACATCATCCGAACAAGTAGTCTCCTCATCTACAAACTGCGCCGGTGAATAGCCTTGCTTAAACCACTCATCTTCTATTATTTCTGGTATAGTTATGCGCTGAATATATTCATGAACACAAATATTTACATCATAAGCCTTGGAGTTTCGAGTCATACAATCCCTAAATCAAACTTCATATGCATGGTTTTCACTTACCGTCTTCGGATTGGGATCAAGTATTCTTCTGATCAAGTTGCGAGCGCCTGCAGAAAGCCAATTTGGACACCGAAATTCGCTTTTGAAGATCTGCACGGAGCATTGTGTTAAATAGATGTGAGATTATCCCTAATCTAATAAAATATTGTAAACTAGTTGTATTTGGTAGTTCCAGTACCTTCTGATACAACATTGCAAGATTGTTGTCGTCGAAGGGCAGCCAACTCGTCAAGAGAAGAAAGAGAATGACACCGCAAGACCAAACATCGGCAGAAGCACCATCGTATCCTCTGTTAGCAATCACCTGTACAAACTCAACCCAAATCTCGTCTCACTGATTATGATCAATTGCAAGTTTAATTCGCTCCGGATTTCTACTACAAACTTGCAATTAAATAGTTACCTCGGGCGCCACGTAATTGGGGCTTCCACAGGTCGTGTGCAGCAACCCGTCTGCCTGAAAGACCACGATCACACATAAAATAATCAGACACCCTTCTCGACAGTTATTGCATCAAAATTATTCCCAAGATATAGATAAAATCATTGCAAATATACCCTATGTTGCTGGGGCAGCGCGCTGAGGCCGAAGTCACATATCTTCACATTTCCCTTTGCATCGAGCATAATGTTTTCGGGCTGATCATTTAGTTTCAACAATTAATGTGTATTCTAAATAAAACGGGTAGAACTAAGAATCGTCATATTCAATGATATTGTGGTTTTCGCTGCGTAGGTATATATACCTTTAAATCTCTGTGGTAAACACCCCTGCTGTGGCAATATCCTACGCCGTCAATAATTTGCTGGAAATACCATCTCGCTTCGCTCTCTTCCAGTTTGCCATTATACGACTGCATATAGGAAAGGGAGATTACTGTTTGTCACATCAAAATAACAGCATAAACTACAAAGAATTACAGTAAGGCAGGCAGACGCCATTGAAGATCATACTCACGATTTTGTCAAGCAATTCACCTCCTGGGATAAATTCAAGAACCATATATATCTTCTTTTTATTCGCCAAAACCTGTTTCAGAGCCAACCTAGTAGTTAATCAACTGATCGACTTCCAAGATTTGCCTCCAGATAAAAGTCTCGCAATTCGAACCAGTGTACCTCGTATAATCTCACGACATTGGGATGCTTAGCGAACTTCAAAGTGCATATTTCACGCTTGATCTGCAAACATGAGAACGACCACCAAATCAGCGGCCAAATTAAGAGGACGTGATTAATATAGAAAAAACAATTACTAGTAGATGAGAATACTATTGAGAGAGTTCTTACATGATCCACGATCTTGTGATGGAAAACTTTGTCCTTGTCCAAAATTTTGATGGCATAACTCTTTCTTGTTTCCACATCAATGGCGTACTTAACTTTGGCGAAATTGCCCTCGCCGAGTGTCCGTCCTAACTCATACTTTCCGATCCGGTTATTAAGCTTCATTCCGCGCGCGCGCGCCCGTTTTCTCTATGATCTCGCTTGTCAAGCCCACGAGCAAACTCAAGTCCCGAATCCCCCGAATCCCGATGCTTACAATCCGGATTCTGCCTCGAATTCTCCCCTTCGCCCGACTTTGACTCACGTTCAGAAGAAACAATCAGATTTTCAAAATCTGGAAGTTAGAAGCTGTAGACTTGTTTCCTCGAGTTTATCTAAACGACATCGGAATTTTCTCGCCTCTTTTACAGGAGAAAGGAAGCAACAGAGTTCCGATTATGACCTGCTCTGATGACAATTATGAAGGAATGTAACGCAGCAGGTTTCAATTAATCAATCAGCTTCTTCAGCTGCCTTTCCAATCAATGGTTATCCTGTATTTACTCAGGACTTCTATCTATCCAACAATGGTTGTCCTGTATTTACTCGGGACTTCTCTTATGCAGATCAATCTCTCACACACGGTTGCTTTTATTGAGAATGCTTGAAGCTTCCCTACTACCGAACATGAAGATCACGCGTGATACAGACAGTCGTTGCGCAATGACAAACATAAAGGTAAATACTAAATACAATTTTCTTTCCCACACACGCATTCCACGCCTCTGTTGATGTTTTATAACGTGATTTGAATGGTAGGGGCACTTCATTTATTCATCATCTCCACCTGTTATTCAGCGTCTTAACAACCACGGGTTAGTATAACCCGTGATATGATATATTCATAATTCTAAAATCTGCATCTAACGAATGACATTCACTTAAGTTTTTTTTTTAATTTTTATGTTATATATATAGTGTGTATTTATGGCTCCAGTTAATTAACTGTTCTTTTTAACTCCTTCGAGAGATAGAAAATTAGCAGCGCACTCACAACTACGAGTCAGAGAGGAGAAGAGTCCGATTTATCGTGTGAAATTGTAAAGCATGATTATAAATCCTATCACAAGCTACTAAGTATGCTCAGGAGTCAGAGTCACTAGTCACAGCTTACACGTGGTGTTTTGGGCATGTAGAAAAAATCTGTCTCTGTACTCAAGTCTGAGAGGGAAGAAAAGACTGCCCGGCGCTAGCATGCAACAATCCAGATTCGATTTGAATTTCCATGAAATAGACAAGGCAAATTATCAATTAAAGTTTGCCTCCCTTTTTCTAGTTTGATGTGCTCGATAACGCTGAACCTCTGTAAAACCTGTGTATTTGTTCTCTTCATACTATATTATCTCTGTAAAACCTGTATATTTCTTCTCTGCATACTTTATTACCTGTGTAGTTCCCGTTCGCTTGTCCGACCTGGAATTAATCAAGCACTGTACAACCAACATCACTGCAAGTTGTATGTCAAAAACAATGCAAACATATTTTTTAATTATTTTATTTTAATTAAAGGAAATAACCAGCGCCATTGCTCATTTTGATTTTAATTTATTTAAAAAAAAACATAAACCAACTTTGGATATTGACTTTCAGTTTACGTTTTAAAGAACAAAAGTATTACGTTAAGGGCATGCATTCAATATTTTATAAATAAAAAGAGAGTTTAATTTACAGATCCTCTCGATAAAATTTAGAACATTTAAACTAATGTAATAAACTTAGTTTTTTTTTTTTAATTAGGAATATATATATATATCATTGTGCAAGATTCTTTAGTTGTGGAAGGTAGTTCTACGTGCAGACACTGCACTTGAAGTAAAAGTTAGTTAAGATTTTAATAAACTTTACAATTAAATTTAATATAGTTAGTTAGTTAGTTGAACTTCGTGTCGAGGGGTCATCTATGAAAGAGGTTTGTAGGATTTTTTTTGGCCATTCAGTTATATACAAATTTTCTAAACATGTCAAAGTTATAGCAATACTTAAGGTATATGCAAGTATAACGGCAACATAATTATCATTGGTTATATTAGATGTCTTCATTAATGATGGAATGCTATAAGATATATGAAATTTGGAAAGATGTTAAGCAAAAAAGAAGAATCTTAAATATTTAAGAATTTTTATTTTCTGTTTATCTTTTTAATGCTGTTGTATTTCATATGATGTAGGACACATCAAATATTTTATATAAACTTTTGCACTTTGATGATATTATGTTAAATGCAATTTCATTGTAATTTTATGTTATTGTCTTTTTATTCACAACAAAAGTTGTTCTTGTATTCATGACAAAAATGAACAAAAATGCATATAATGAATAACATTTAAAGTGATATCACCATAGTGGACGGAAATTTGGTCTGCGGTTTTCTCTTCGATCCTATGGTGCTCTAGCCATAATTCGCAAGTGTGAGGGCTTAAGGCCGTAGGTTTCTTTCTTTCTTTACATCCTGCCTGGCCCTTCCCCTTTCTTTTTTATAGTAGCCAAAATCTCAACCTTGAACCTAGGCCTTAGAGTCTTATCTCATCGGATCTCCTCCCATCAGTCCTCGCACGGCAAGGGGCACTCGTGGACAATCCTCCTGACATGTGATATGGATATAGAAGAAGGGTAAATTCTAGACTTTGAGTCTAGTCCTACTGCCAGTCAGGCTTTCTACACGAATGACGAGTTCCAAGAAAGGTCTAGAGAGGATGATTTCAGTACCTCTATCCATCACTCTGAGGGATCTAGAGTTAATGTAGTTGCAGGTGAAGTGATAGCCTCTGAAACTCGCCCAACACGAAAAAAATAGTTGCATCAAAGCTAGGTCGGGTAACTTCCAAATGTTGGTGGGTCGAGACTTACAAGTGAAGGAATTCACTCGATACATTGATAGAACTCTAAATAGGGAGATTCAGTGGGAAAGTAGTAGGAGATGCCTCGTTGGGGATTGGTTGGATAAGAATTGGCGCCCATTGTTGGGATACATCCCTGATTTCTACGTTGTTGTAAGAGGATGGCTTTGATTCATTTTGAAATCCATCGATGATTGTGGTGCGTTTTCGGGTAGAAATTGTAATTGGAGGCCCTCTGGCCTAGTATTTCAAAGTGGACCATTGATTTTGATCATAAACGTGAGCATGTGAATATATTGTGGGTATGGGCCATTTTACCAAGGCTTCTTATCGATTTCTAGAACAAAGAAGCTCTGGAAACCATCGAGAATAAGCTAGGCATGTTTGTCGGACTCGAACCTAACTGGGAATCCAAGTCCGATAGAAGATGGGTCTGGATTCAGATTGAGGTCAATGTGACGGATGGTTTGATTGGAACCTTGGACCTAGTCTTAAGTGATCGATTATGGAACTAGAAGATAGATTATTGGAAGTTGTTGTTTCGTTGTTATGGGTGTCATGAAATTGGGCACATGTAGGCGTAGTGCAAAAGGATTTCTTCGTCTTTCAAAAAAATGTCTAGGGTCTTGGTAAAAAATAACAAAGTGGAACGAAAGAAAGTCAAGGATATGCTTCCAGACATTTCTACGAGTGAAGGTTAGGCTATCCCTCCATCTTCTCATGTCGGATTAGAGGTGTTTCATTCATTTATGGATCAAGACAAGATTTCCTTACGTAATGCAGTCTCCTCCCCTTCCTTTGTTTCCAAGTTGTTGGTTAATGTAGAAGTTTCCCCTCCTAGCTCCCTGACTTTTGTGCCTCCCCTCTCTTCTGTCAATGGGTTGGTCCATGTTGCCTCCCACGACTTCGGAGGTGGTAATATATGTCCCTATCCCTTGTCTCTTTTCCTTCTGAGAAGATAGATTCTATTCCCAAAACCCTATCTGTTGTGTCGCCTTCGAATTCTCATAAGGTTATCCTTGCCTCCCCTTCACCCTCTTGTTAAGGTATTTAGACACTTAGGAGTTAGTTAAGATCAACTTAGTCTAATGTGTCGTTAGGTAAAAATGTGTTTCTCAGTGTGTTTCTTTAGTGTGCATTAGTATGCATTTGTAGTTAGGAAATACGATGGTGATCTGAAAAGATCTTTTAAACGACAATGGTTAAGTTATTTTGCATGAGTTAAAGTACCATTTAGGAAACTGATGAAAGAGGAAGAATTAAAGAGGAAACATAGCAGCCATAAGATAATATACAGAAATGAACATAAGCATGAAGAACAACAAACCATAAAACACCAAAGTGATAACGAAGTTCGGCAATCTTGCATACGTCTCCGGGCCTTTGTCTAAGTGGGTGAGGCTTTCTTATTTATGTCCAAAGATTTAAAAGTACATCAAAATAATGCCAAAAAGGTTACAAGCCTATCTGGTCTTGTTCTGCCAGATCTTAAGAACCCAACAAAACTGACGGCACTGAAATCGGATGAACGAAGCTCCCATAAATGGCCTGCAAAGGTGCTCTCCTCAATGGCTTCCCTACATAAAAATGGCTTTGGCTCAACAATCCTTCAGCATAAACCTGTTCTAAACCCCTCCATGGATTCAAGAGCCTCTGGTTTATATAGAATTGAAGTGGGAAACAACCTCCCAACTTCTCCCCAAGATCTGGCCTCAAAAAGGGCCCAAGATCCTCCAAAAATGACCAAAATCTCTCAATATCAGGCCAAAAATCAATAAAAACCATATAATATAGTATAAAATGCACTTTTGGGCAAATATTAAGGGCGCGGCCCCTTTTTCCGTGCTTCTGGTCATATGGGGCACTCCATGTGGCCCTGGGCTAGTGTGCTGGTCCTTATCCCCTTAACCAACGCCCCCCTGGTCGCATTAATTGCCATATGTCCAAAGCTTGGACCTCCACGTGCTAACTGTTATAATATTAACCACTGGTCTAGCTCCTTGGTCGGTGAGCTAGCCCGATTGACCGGACGCTAACCATTATCCACGCGAAGATATCAATGTAGTGGCCCCGAGTCGTATAGCAGAGCAATAGGATCAGGATCCGAGGGCTAGAGCATATATCAAAACTGTCCGCAAACAAATGTATGGAGCATGGTCATATGAAAGGGGTCGCACGACAGTTATGTCAGGCTGGGGCTAGGCCCCAGTCCTTATATCTGCTCGTTCTACATACCATGCAACTTAAATAGTAGTGGCGCCACCATAGGTTAAGAACCATTGTGAGGGCGAGCTGGCTAGCTCGACCCTCCCAAGTTGTTTTCCCGGACCAGAGGTCACAGGTTCAAATCCTGTGTGCTCCATACAATTTTTCCAAACAACAAAACATCCAATGAATGGGTGCCACCTGGTAGCCCATGACTGAGCCACGTGGCACCGTACCATACGCCAACTAACTGCCACGTGTCAATGCATGATTCGACCATCTTCCAGCCACGTGTTTTCCATGTCAGCATCCACTGTACTTGTCATTGTACCTACCACGTAAGCCAGTGCCACGTGTCACCCTTGTAGTGGTGCCATGTGTCACCCCCTAACTTGTCCACCTATACTTGCCCAATCAAAAACCTATCCACGTCAGCATGCCAATGCACCCTGCCATGTCAGTTGTACATCCATATGTTATGTACAGTCATCTGCAACGTGGGACTGTACAGACTATACAGTCATCAAATTTTGCTTGTTTGGTGAAATGAACAGACCACGATATCTTGGTCATGCGAAATATGTTTAAGCCCGTTCAAGTTGAGTTGGGTTAGTATCGACGAGGCCTACGCACAAGTCCATTTTTAAGCCATTCTGAGAATTTTGATTTTTAGGCCTTCCTGGACCCATTTTGGTCCCAAGATCCAATTTTGGATCACACCTCCCCACTAAAGGCCTTTTGGTCCTCCAAAAGGTTACTGACCAATCATCAAGTGCAGGATAGGACACCCGACTTGTTCTCTATCTTTAAACTCTTTCCTGTGCACCTGTCTCATCAAGATCAACTGTAAAACAATCATGATAACTGACAACATATTGTTACCCATTTGTACCCTGTCACATCTTACTGAAGCCACTATCATCCATGTTGACAACATTACTAATGATAACATCAAAAATATGACTGCAAATGAGATAATATGTTTGTAATACTTGCACGACATTAGCTTATATTGAAACAAAGTGTGATTGATCTTCCATTCTACAATCATCTCATGTTCTTGCTTAAGATCAATTACTTGATTTGAAACAATTATAGGTGTATTGCTTGCATGAGCTTCCTTTCTTAATTGTTCCATTGTTTGAAGAGATTTATTTTCCTTTAAATGATGATCATGTACCACATATTCTTGACCTGCTTTGATTAAGTGATATTGATTCTTTTACCTGTAGAAGATTTATTTACGATCATACAAGTAAGGACTGCCTAAGACCATTCCACATTCATTGAGTGGCACCACATCACATGTTACCTCGTCCACAAACTTAGATGAAATTGCAAAATTTAATGTGCATTTATTTGTTAGGTGCAATTGATGATTGTTGCTTATCCATTTAAGTGTGTAAGGCTTATGACAAAATATGAGTGTTTAATCCCAATTGTTTAACCAATTCCTCTAAAATCAAGTTAGATTGAGATCCACTATCTATCAATGTGTCAACCTTAGTATGCCTCATAATGACCCTTAAGTGAAACAATTTACTTATAGAATCATATCCATCACCAAGTTCACCTATCAAACCAACCAATGAGACTTTTGATTCATCACTTGAATCCGATCCCAATTTTGTTGGTTGTGTTGTTGCTAAAACCGTTTTACTCCCTTTCCTTTCTTTGAACTACTTTGGTCTCTTTTCGGGATGCAATTGCCAACAACGGTCCTCATCATTCCCCTTTTTCTTGTAATGCTTGCAAGAGGGCTTCTCTTCCTTTCTTGCCACTGAATTTTCCTTCTTGCCATTCCACTCCCTTTTGTCCTCTTTCCTTTAAGATGATTCCCCTAATACACCAACCCATGTTTTCCCTGCTTCAATGTATGTTGCTTGAACAGAAACCTCATCAAAATTAGTAGGTCCAAACATAAATACAGTGTTACGAATATGTGCAGGTAAACCTCCTATATAGTTCATAAGAGTTTCTTGGGTATGCAAAGGAATATCTAACATCAATGTCATTTTACGAAATCCATCTGTGTATTCTTGCATTGTTTGTCCTTTTCTTAGTTTAAGAGCTTTTCATTCAATTAAAGCTTTCTCTTTATAACCCAAATGATAGAATTGCTTTCTAAGTGCAGAAACAAAAACTTGTCATGATGGAAATACATTACCCACTTGTTGCATGCCACTTTGCCACCAGATGAGTGTTGTGCCTGCAAGGCTAAGGGATGCCAACTTGATTTGAGTTGAGTCATCCTTGATTTGTTGCACATTACAATAAACTTCCATCTATCTGACCCAAATATCAAGTCTCTCTGCATTGACCTCACCATCATACATTGGTAATTCAAATTTTACATTGAGCTTAAGTAAAGGCATTTCATGTTTATGTTTATGGACATGTTTTCTTACTGTGGATTTAGAACTTGAACTTGAAGAAGAAGATGATGATGGAGAATAAAGAGGTGAAGGAGGAATTTGAGGAGGATCCTCTCCTTATTCACTTTTGACCTTTTAAGATTCACCTAGATTTAGTCTCTTCCATTCCAAGTAATCCTCATATAGAACCTTCATCATCTCCATAATGGCGAAGAAAAATTTTCGAAACTCCTTCTCATCACGAGAAAGTTCCTCTTTCGATGACATCTTCTCACTTTGAGAAGTTCTCTTTCTCAATCCAATCAATGTATTCTCTTCAACAAGTTCGCCTTCACCACGATTCAGTCTTTCCCTGGTAATCATGCAAACTCAAAAACCAACCGTCAACTAGCTTTGATACCACTTGATCCGAAAAGATCTTTTAAATGACAATGGTTAAGTTATTTTGCATGAGTTAAAGTACCATTTAGGAAACTGATGAAAGAGGAAGAATTAAAGAGGAAACATAGAATCCATAAGATAATATACAGATCTTAACATAAGCATGAATAACAACAAACCATAAAACACCAGAGTGATAACGGAGTTCAGCAATCTCGCTTACGTCTCTGGGCCTTTGTCTCAGTGAGTGAGGCTTTCTTATTTATGTTCAAAGATTTAAAAGTACATCACAACAGTGCCAAAAAGGTTACAAACTGATCTATTCTTTTTCTACTAGATCTCAAGAACCCAACAAAACTGACGGCACTGAAATCAGATGAACAAAGCTCCTAGAAATGGCCTGCAAAGGTTCTCTCCTCAATGGCTTCCCTGCATAAAAATGGATTTAGCTTAACAATCCTTCAGCATAAACATGTTCTGAACCTCTCCATGGCTTCAAGAGCCTCTGGTTTATATAGAATTGAAGTGGGAAACAACCTCCCAAATTCTCCCCAAGATCTGGCCTCAAAAAGGGCCCAAGATCCTCCAAAAATGACCAAAATCTCCCAATATCAGGCCAAAAATCAATAAAAACCATATAACATAGTATAAAATTCACTTTGGAGCAAATATTAAGGGTGCAACCTATTTTTCCACGCTCCTGGTCATATAGGTTGCACTCCATGTGGCCCTGGGCTAGTGCGCTGGTCCTTAGCCCCTTAATCAATGGCCCCGTGGTCACATTGATTGCCATATGCCCAAAGCTTGGAGCTCCACACGCTAATTGTTATAAGATTAGCCCCTAGTCTAGCGCCTTGGTCGGCGGGCTAACCCGATCAACCGAGCGCTAAGAATTATCCGCACGAAGGTATCAGTGTAGGGGCCCCGGGTCGTATAGCAGAGTAATAGGACAGGGATCTGGGGGTTGGAACATATATCATAACCATGCGCAAACAAATGTATGGAGCATGGTCATATGAAAGTGGTCGCATGGAAGTTATGTCGGGGATGGGGCTAGGCCCCAGTCCTTATATCCGCCCATTTTACATACCATGCAACTTAAATAGTAGTGGCGCCACCATAGGTTAAGAACAATTGTGAGGGTGGGCTGGCTAGCCTGACCCTGCCAAGTCGTTTGCCCGGACCAGAGGTCGCGGGTTCAAATCTCGTGTGCTCCATACAATTTTTCCAAACAACAAAACGTCCAATGAATGGGTGCCATGTTGAAGCCTGTGACTTTGCCACGTGGCACCGTACCATATGCCAACTAACTACCTTGTGTTAGCACATGATTCGACCATCTTCCAGCCACGTCAGCATCCACTGTACCTGCCACGTAAGCTAGTGCCACCTGTCACCCTTGCAGTGGTGCTATGTGTCACCCCCTAACTCGTCCACATGTACTTTCCCAGTCAACAACATGTCCATGTTAGCATGCCAATGCACCCTTCCACGTCATCTGTACGGCCTATACAATCAACTACCACATGGCACTGTACAAAATGTACAGTCATCAAATTTTGCTTGTTTCAAGAAATGAACAGACCACGATATCTTGGTCATACGACATTCGTTTGAGCCCATTCAAGTTGCTTTAGGTTTGTATCGACAAGACCTATGCACGCGTCCGTTTTGAAGCCATCCTGAGAAATTTTATTTTTAGGCCTTCTTGGACCCATTTTGGTCCCAAGATCCAATTCTGGATCAGATGGTCACGATATGTTCCTGACATAGAGTGATCCAACAGCTCATACTCTCATCGATATTAACGGCCACATTGATCCATGTCTTAGCACCCAATTGTTCCATGATCTCTATTTAAAGAGCATGGAGGGTCATCTGTCGATGATCGATTTTGAGAAATTGTCTTGTAAATCTCTTTGTAATCTTTTTATTTTGCATTAAAAAATTGCTCCAAGTGGCCACATTGGTTGGATGCATGGATGTTTCCCCGTAGGGTTTTTACCACGTCAAAACATCGATGTGTTGATCTTTTATATGGTTGTGTGAGTGATTAGTAAAGGCTTTCATCCTCTGTTGGAATACATGTGTTGTCGAACATGGTACCAAAGTGCATTTGAAGACCCGCTCATGTTGTAGATTGAGTTCGTGAATCTGTGTTGCCTCATCCATGGATTCTACCATTTCCATATATTTATGGGCTAAGAGGACTATTTCGTTGCGTCTGGAGTGCTCGTTTTAGTTAGGAACACTTTTTGTTTCACTCGAAAAGGTTTATGTTTGCCCAAGATACGACCATTTTAGTCAAATGTAGAGGTATAAAGCTCAAATATGCCCTTTTAAATTTGTGTAGAGTTATTATTTCGGTTTTATTTCAGTTTTTTGTTTCGTATTTCCAAGTTGCTACTCTTTTGGATCTGTGTATGCTCTTTTCCCTGGGCCCTATGCGATCTCGAAAAATCATAAACAGATCGGAAAGGGTTTCCTTGTCTACATATGTTCTTTGTCGCACGCTCTTGCAATCTCAGTAAATTAGAAATAGAGGGAAAAGTTGCATTTCTTGGGTAAGCTAACCGAAATCTAACCCTTGTTGTCATTGAGAAACAAAAAAAAATTGTGTAAAAATAGTTTTGTATCAGCACGCTCTCCAAGACCATCTTCCACAACAACACCCACAATCCTTCTTCTAAACAATACAATATGTTTTGCACTAGCTCATTTGATTAAAAGTTAATTTACTTAGTAAGAGGTCTTGAATTCAAGTCTTTTTTTTGTTACTTTTTTTTTTTTAAGTTTATGCATTCATTCTAAAATGCATTTCACAATTCACTTAAGTTATAAAAGTGAATCATTATTAAATAACTTTAAATATTTTCTTTTAAGTTATTTTTGCATGCAACCTTCATTTATAAAGTGACTTCATTGTAAAAGTGATTCTCACTTGTTCTATAAAAGTGAGACACTTCATAACTAACTTATTTAAAAGTGAGATTATATGCATAGTTAGGAGGAGTATCACCACATGGAACAACTTCTACTTGTCATGTGGCTCTTTGGTTACTGTTTATGCCTTTTTTTAATAGGGCATAACTTTCACATGCGAAGTCTGTTCTAGATCTTTCCATCCAAACCACCAGTTTCAGTTTTTAAAACTACATTATCTGCATATTTAATATAGATTCTCCCAGTGATCTTTTGCTTGCCAGCACCAACTACTTCCAATGGAAATATCATATGGAGGATTTATTAAGAAGTAAAGGATTGTACCGAATTACCTTGGGAAAAGAACTAGAACCTACTGATGATGAAAATAAAATCAAATGGGAAAATAAGAATGACGAAGCACGTGGACTGATTGGAATGTCCATCTCTCTTTATTTAAGGTTTCGCCTTCAAGGAATTAATGAGCTTGATGAAGCTTAGGAAAAGCTTGAATTAGTGGTTGGTAAACACAATATTATTCAATCCCACTAGATAGAAAATCAGATAATGACTTTATGTCCAAATGATTTTCCTTGCATCGAAGACTATTTATCTAAGTTCAAAACACTTAGAATTTTATGTGAAGAATGTAAGATAAAGTTGGAAAAAGAGCATTGCATATATATTATTATTTATAAGCTTGGTAGTGCATATTCAATGTTTGTATCTACTTTCTATGCCATCAGAGAAGCTCTAGAGACTGCTTATAAAAAAACCTCTCTTGAGTCCTTTTTTGATGCTTTGATTAGAGAGAAAGATACATTTTTGCAACTTGGAGTGGTCAACATTACAGGTACGGTCCAACAAAGCCTTATTAGTCCAGCAAAAAGATAATCCCAAGAATCAACATCATTGCCACAACAACAAGAAAAACAAGGGTCCCAAATCCTCTCAGCCAACTTCTGCTCCTAATGGTGACAAAGGAGAAAAATCTAAAAGTAAGAAGACTAACAGACACTGCAACTTTTGTGGGAAACATGGTCATGATGAGTCCAAATGTTTTAAGATGGTGGCATCTTTAGAAGCATCGATGAAGAAGCACAACATCAATATTGATTCTTCTTCTTCTTATTCGTCTTCTCATGTACATGCACCTTTTTTTTCTGGTTTCTCATTCAATGCAACTTCTACTTCTTCTTTTGATGAGTGACTTATTGATTCTGGAGCATCTTATCATATGACTAAGTATAAAGCCATATTTTCTGCTCTAAATGAATATAACACCAAGAATATGTTTGTTGGTGATTATATATCTCTTAGTTTTGTAGGGTATGAAACAGTTCAGGTAGATAATGGTCATTTCACTGATGTATTATGTGTTCCAATTCTTTCCTGCAACCTTCTATTAGTATATCAAATCACTCATTCAGGTGAAGGTAAAACTGTAGAGTTTTCACCTTTCCAAGTTGTAATCAAAGATCTAAAAGATACTCAACATGTTCTTGCAACTGTAACTGTTGATGATATTACCAGGTTGTACAAGTTTGACAACTTTGGGTCATCATTGTTTCCATCATTTTTTGTTGCTCACAGTGATGACTTGAGAAAACTTTGGAATGAGCAGTTTGTTCATTTAAATTATCACTCATTGTAGTGACTATGTAATCAACAGATGGTTACTGGTCTTCCTCTTGTTTCATGCAAAGATGGTGTTTTTATCGGTTGTGTTCTCGACAAACATCATCGAGACAATTTTGACAAGCGTACCTCTTAGCATGCCTCAACCCCTTTGCAGCTTGTTCACAGTGACTTGTGTGGTCCACTTTCTTCTCCTTCCTTTTCTAGGTGCAAGTATTTCTTGAATTTCATTGATGACTTTTCCAGGCGCACTTGAGTTTACTTCTTAAAACTTAAGAGCGAAGTTTTTGACAACTTCTTGGCCTACAAAGCCCTTGTAGAAAAGAAATTTGGACATCAACTTCAAAGATTAAGAACATATAATGGAGGTGAATATGTGAACAATCAATTTACAAGTTGTTGCACTACATAGGGCATCCAAATGAAACACATTGTTTCATATAAACCATAAAAAATGGTGTTGTTGAGAGAAAGAACCACACATTAAAAGAAATGGCTAATTGTATGATCCAATCTAAGGAATTAAATCTAAAGTAGGAAGTCATTAGCTTTGCAAATTACATATTAAATTGCACTCCCACAAAGGCTCTTAAAAATATAACACCGGAAGAAGCATGGACTAAACTTAAGCCATATGTAAGTCACTTTCGTGTATTTGGCAGCATATCATGGGCTCACATTACTGATGAGAAAAGGAAAGAATTGAAGCCTAAAAGTGAGAAGTGTATATTTGTTGGTTATTCTAAAGATGTCAAAGGTTATAGACTTCTTCAACCACATTGTAATGAAATTATTATTAGAAGAGATGTAAATTTGATGAAAATCTCTTGGCCCATGGGTCTAATTCGATGTTTGTGCCTTCTTCGGCCCGCGAGCCATCTTCGGCGTTTGTTCGTCATTTTGTTTCTATTATGGTTTCTTCTTCAGATGGTGTTGGGCGCAAGCCCATTTTAAGGAAAAGGCTATTTTTGGAGAGAAAAGCATGAAGTAGGAGAAAGACAGCTGGAAGGAAAAGCAACACGTGCGAGGAAAGCATGCAAGGAAACCTAACTACATTAGGGTTAGGGTTTTTGTAAGATATGGTAATGGCCGATAAGCCAATAATATGTATAAGTAAGTACCTAGGAGGTCTAGGTAAGGGTTTTAGAGACTATCATAGGAAGGAAGACTATTTTGCCGAACTAGAGATTGTAAGAACTATAACTTTTTGTGAGTTGTTTAGCTAGAGTAGAGTCGAGCAAATCTATCCCAATGGTTAGATCACAGGCTAAGCAGCATGGTGCGGTCTAGTCATCCTTACAGGGATCGAGGATCCTGTGGTGATTGTAAGACCAGAGATTGTAGTGAGCACGACACGATATCTTGCATAAACATAATAAAAGAGCTTGAGAGCCAAATCTTTGTGGATGTATCCCAGGAGGGGGTGAACCACGGTAGATCATGTGTTGTATGAATTGTTTATTGTTTATTTATTTTCTGTCAATGGTAAACTCTTGTATAAATTTCTTGATGAAGTAGTTAGCTCTATTGATTTACATGCATGGATAAAGAACGACAATATATTAAATCTAGATGTATGAGATAGTAAATGAATGAAGATCACATAATACAATCACAGATCCCCACTCATTTCCAGGCTGAAACCACCTAAGTGTTGCAGCCACCCATAGAACTATCTCGGGTGAGACTGCACAGTACACTCTGTGTGTTGTGTTTCATTCTAGTTAACCAGAAGGGCCGATATTTTTAGAGGATTTGTTGGAATCTTGTTCAGAACTGAACTCGGATCAGCCTAAGGGGTAGCAACAGAGTAGTAACCAACAAATGGTTCAATTATCAGTTGGAATAGAATGGGATTGAGTGAATCAGATCTGTTGAAGAATCATGAAAATAATGTCATATCTGGTGAGGAAACATTAAAAGAATGAAAATATAGAAGGGGATGTTCAGACCATGGAATCCAATGAAGGAAGAGATCGAAAGTTGGTTGAAAACAAAGGAGCTTGAGTTTTCATAGAAGGACAA
>ML821585.1:7696-22117 GCA_009831015.1 Picea engelmannii
ACTTTCCCGAAAATATGAAGACGAAAGATCCCTTTTTTCTTTTTCCTTCATTGTACCAGATTGGCTCCAAGCCATTCGCCAGGAATGGCTACAAGATCCCAAAAATTTGCATCTGATCCAACAATTAAAGTCCAATACTCTAGTTTCCCCAAGGTACTCTTGGCTCCATGGTGAGCTTCGATACAAAGGCCGTTTGTATTTAAGTAAACAATCAAAGATTAAATCCACGATACTTTATGAGCTTCATGCTACACCCACATTGGGGCATTTCGGGTTCACCAAAACGTATGACATGGTGAAACGTTCTTTTTTCTGGGATGGTATGAAACAAGACATTCGTAATTTTGTCGTTGAATGTGATGTGTGTCAACGCAACAAGAAATAAATAGTCAAATCTCTAGGCACACTACAACCGCTTCTGATTCCACCTGCTATTTGGAGGGATATCTCTATGGATTTTATTACAGGCTTACCCAAATAGGGAAATAAATCAGTCATCATGGTGGTTGTTGATCACCTTTCCAAGTATGCTCATTTTTGCGCTCTTCAACACCTGTTTACAGCATCCACGGTGGCTCAAATTTTCATGGATCAGGTCTTCAAGATTCATGGCATGCTGCACTCTATTGTTTTTTATCACGACCCAACTTTCACAAGCAATTTTTGGCAAGAACTATTCAAGATACAAGGCACCCAATTGCATCTTAGCACAACTTATCATCCCAATACTGATGGTCAAACGAAAGTTGTCAACAAGTGTTTGGAAACATATTTGAGGTGTTTTTCCTTAGAAAAGAAAAATCAGTAGACTCAATGGTTACCCCTAGCTGAATGGTGGTACAACACTTCATACCATATAGCTACACACATGACTCCTTTTGAAGCGGTATATGGACAAAATCCACCTTCAGTTCTCTCATACTTACCTGGTGTCTCAAAGGTCCAGGCGATTGACCAAACACTTACAATTCGAGAGGTTATTCTCCGTACCCTCAAAATGAATTTGGTCATTGAAAATAATCGCATGAAGCAACAAGAAAATCAAGGTCGCTTTGAATGTCAATTTGTACAAGGGGATCAAGTGTTTCTTCGGTTGCAACCTTACAAGCAAAATTCCCTCAAGGCCGAGCATTGTCAGAAGCTAACACCCAAATTTTATGGTCCTTATTCTGTTCTCAAGCATGTGGGATAGGTGGCCTATCAGTTATCTTTGCCCAGTCATTCAAAGCTACATACTATTTTTCATGTTTCATGCTTAAAGAAGGTGATTGGAACTAAGTGCCAAATTCAAACCAACCTTCCCGAGTTAGCCAAAGAAGGACCCATTTGGCTACAGCCACAAATAGTTTTGGAATAGCGTGAGCATCGCCTGTGTCAGAGAACTATCAATGAAGTGTTAGTCCAATGGAAAGATACAACTCCAGCAGATGCCACTTAGGAACCATCTACCATTCTGTAGCAATTTCCACATCTCAAGCCTTGAGGACAAGATTGTTTTTAAGGGGGAGGACATGTTAGGGTCCTAACCCGCACATAGGTAGAACAATATATTCATATGTAATAAAGGTCAATATTAATAAGGCCTTGCAGTAAAATAGAATAAGTCGAATGTAAGAAGACCTAACAGAAGCTTCCACTTCTAGAAGGATCTTCCTCTATATGCTTCTTGTTTGATTTCCTCCATTGAGGACTGCATGGTTGTCAATTCACATACTGAAGGTGAACATTCCTCTCATTCCCATAACTTTTAGTACCATCACTTTCAACGTGACCTACGCCTTCTGTGGGTAGATATGACCAAATTTGATGGCTCGAACCCCACTAGTTGGGTAACCCAAATGGAACATTATTTCTCTTTATACAACATTACACATGACTTGGCCAAACTCCAGTATGGTGTTCTCCATCTAGATCAAGAACGTTGACAATGGTGGCAATGGAGAAAAACCTCCCGTCAAGGGTATATTGCTTGGACACACTTTGTGGCAAAGCTTTATGAATTCTTTGACACTGACACCAACCATTTGGCCTATTTGACAAAGCTGAAACAATTAGGAACAGTGGAAGACTTTATAGCTACCTTTGAGCGCCTATCTTTTCGGACACAGGGCATGTCTGGTGCCTTTTTTCGAGAGTGTTTTATCAGTTGCCTCAAGGATGAGATTTGGGCCCATGTCCTCATGGCTCAGCCTCAGAGTTGGGTGGAGGCTACTAAAAGAGATAAAGAAGCACAACAGGTTGTATCTTCTCAAAACTGGAAACCCTCCTCTATCCCTCACCCTAAACCAATAAATCCCACTACTCCCTCCACTCCACTAAAGATCCAAAAATTGACCAGGGCTGAAATGGTTGAACGCCAACTCAAAGGCCTTTGTTATAATTGTGATGAAAAATATTTCCCGGGCCACAAGTGTAAGGAACAAAATATTTTTATGGCCATATTCAAGGATATTTTGGACGAGGATGTTGAAACTCCCCTTGTGTCTGAGTCACCTAAAACCACTGACATAACCCCTTCCTCAAACCCTCCCGAAGTAGAATCGATCATTTCCCTCAATGCTCTCACTGGCTTCTCTACTCCCCAAAACCTCAAGCTAATCAGTTACATAAAGCATCGGAAGGTCATCATTCTGGTTGATAGTGGAAGCACCCATAATTTTATTCATCGTCGCATTTCCCAAGAAACTCATTGCTACATCCATGTCGTCAATAATTTCCAAATCATGATTTTCAATGCTGGCTCCATGAAATGTGGAGGGCGTTGTGAAAATGTGTGTCTCCAAATTGGTGACTGCCACTTGAAATCTCATATGTTTGCTATCGACATGGGCGGTTGTGACATTGTGT
Source organism: Picea engelmannii (assembly GCA_009831015.1). Taxonomy (NCBI): domain Eukaryota; kingdom Viridiplantae; phylum Streptophyta; class Pinopsida; order Pinales; family Pinaceae; genus Picea; species Picea engelmannii. The sequence goes on from ML821585.1 coordinate 10,544, forward strand.
TGGGTGTAGACTAGCGAAGGACTCTGGGTCCCATTATCAAGGATTTTAAGGAATTAACCATGCAATTTGACCAGGAGGGCCACCAATATAAGTTCGAAGGCATCATCGTCGGTTCACCTGAGATCATTAATTCCCAACGCATGGAATAGATGCTCAAAAAACGTCATTATGGAGTTATTTCCCAACTCCATGACACACAAGCAACATAGACACCCTCGGTGCCGCAAGACCTCCAAGCCATCCTTTCTAAACATCAAGTGGTATTTTTCACTCCCCAGGGACTCCCTCCTTCCCATGGTGTTCATGATCATTCCATTCCCCTTGTACTCGGAAGCCTTCCTCCCAATATCCATCCGTATCGTCACCTCTTTTCCCAAAAAAATGAAATTGAAAAAATGGTCCAGGAACTCCTTAATGCATGCATCATCTGCCCTAGTACGAGCCCCTACTCTTCTCCTGTGGTCATGGTCCTGAAGAAAGAAGTTTATTGGCGAATGTGTCCCGAATTCCGTGCCCTCAACAAACTTACCATTAAAGACAAATTTTCCATTCATGTCATTGATGACCTCCTGGATGAATTGAGTGGCGCCCAATTCTTTACTAAACTTGATCTTCGTTCGAGCTACCACTAGATATGTATGAAAGAGGAAGACATTCCCAAGACTGCCTTTAGAAATCATCAGGGCCACTATGATTTTTTTGGTCATGCCCTTTGGCTTGTGTAATGCCCCCTCCACCTTCCAAAGCCTCATGAATCATGTCTTTCGTCCTTTTCTACACCATTTTGTCTTAATTTTCTTTGATGATATTCTCATCTATAGCAAAACCTGGACAAACCATATTGCTCATGTCGATCAAGTTCTCCATCTACTCTCTGAGCACCAAATTTTCCTGAAATAGTCTAAATGTTCTTTTGGTGCCTCAGAAGTAGAGTACTTAGGTCATCTGGTTGGCAAGGACGACGTCACGGTGGATCCTAAAAAGATTGAAGCTATGCAATACTGGCCTCACCCAAAGACTCTCAAAAGCTTGTGTGGATTTCTAGGCTTAACAGGCTATTATCACAAATTTGTTAAGAAGTATGGAAAGATTGCAGCACCTCTCACTACTCTCCTAGAAAATAACTCTTTCACTTGTACTCTAGCCGCTGGTCAAGCTTTTTAAACCTTGAATATGGCCATGTGCACCACTCCAATCCCGACCCTTCCTGATTTCAAAAAGACCTTTGTCTTGGAATCTGATGCTTTAGGGAAAGGAATTGGTGTTGTCCTTATGCAAGAGGGTCGGCCTTTGGCCTTTACCAACATGCAACTATCTGAAATAAATCTAGGCAAATAAATCTATGAAAAGGAAATGTTGGCTATTCTGCACGTTGTTGATCTGTGGCACACTTATCTATTGGGCCAATGCTTCCAATGCATTTCCTCCTCGGAGAAACAAAAATGGGTGACTAAGCTCTTTGGATATGATTATGAGATCATTTACAAGAAAGGAAAAGACAATGTGGTTGTGGATGCACTTTCCCGAAAATATGAAGACGAAAGATCCCTTTTTTCTTTTTCCTTCATTGTACCAGATTGGCTCCAAGCCATTCGCCAGGAATGGCTACAAGATCCCAAAAATTTACATCTGATCCAACAATTAAAATCCAATACTCTAGATTCCCCAAGGTACTCTTGACTCCATGATGAGCTTCGATACAAAGGCCGTTTGTATTTAAGTAAACAATCAAAGATTAAATCCACGATACTTTATGAGCTTCATGCTACACCCACATTGGGGCATTCCGGGTTCACCAAAACCTATGACATGGTCAAACGTTCTTTTTTCTGGGATGGTATGAAACAAGACATTCGTAATTTTGTCATTGAATGTGATGTGTGTCAACGCAACAAGGAAGAAATAGTCAAATCTCTGGGTACACTACAACCGCTTCTGATTCCACCTGCTATTTGGAGGGATATCTCTATGGATTTTATTACAGGCTTACCCAAATAGGGAAATAAATCAGTCATCATGGTGGTTGTTGATCACCTTTCCAAGTATGCTCATTTTTGCGCTCTTCAACACCTGTTTACAACATCCATGGTGGCTCAAATTTTCATGGATCAGGTCTTCAAGATTCATGGCATGCTGCACTCTATTGTTTTTTATCACGACCCAACTTTCACAAGAAATTTTTGGCAAGAACTATTCAAGATACAAGGCACCCAATTGCATCTTAGCACAACTTATCATCCCAATATTGATGGTCAAACGAAAGTTGTCAACAAGTGTTGGGAAACATATTTGAGGTGTTTTTCCTCAGAAAAGAAAAATCAGTAGACTCAATGGTTACCCCTAGCTGAATGGTGGTACAACACTTCATACCATATAGCTACACACATGACTCCTTTTGAAGAGGTATATGGACAAAATCCACCTTCAGTTCTCTCATACTTACCTAGTGTCTCAAAGGTCCAGGCGATTGACCAAACACTTAGAATTCGAGAGGATATTCTTCGTACCCTCAAAACGAATTTTGTCATGGAAAAGAATCGCATGAAGCAACAAGAAAATCAAATTCGCTCTGAATGTCAATTTGTAGAAGGGGATCAAGTGTTTCTTCGGTTGCAACCTTACAAGAAAAATTCCCTCAAGGCCGAGCATTGTCAGAAGCTAACACCCAAATTTTATGGTCCTTATTTTGTTCTCAAGCATGTGGGATAGGTGGCCTATCAGTTATCTTTGCCCAGTCATTCAAAGTTACATCCTGTTTTTCATGTTTCATGCTTAAAGAAGGTGATTGGAACTAAGTGCCAAATTCAAACCAACCTTCCCGAGTTAGCCAAAGAAGGATCCAATTGGCTACAACCACAAATAGTTTTGGAACAGCGTGAGCATTTCCTGTGTCATAGAACTATCAATGAAGTGTTAGTCCAGTGGAAAGATACAACTCCAGCAGATGCCACTTAGGAACCAACTACCATTCTATAGAAATTTCCACATCTCAAGCCTTGAGGACAAGATTGTTTTTAAGGGGGAGGACATGTTAGGGTCCTAACCCGCACATAGGTATAACAATATATTCAGATGTAATAAAGGTCAATATTAATAAGGCCTTGCAGTAAAATAGAATAAGTTGAATGTAAGAAGACCTAACAGAAGCTTCCGCTTCTAGAAGGATCTTCCTCTATATGCTTCTTTTGATAGACATATTTAGTACAAATAGGAGTTGAGGGTATGAGAACCCTAGCTTGGAGATTATTTTAATAGATCTTTGCTCGACTGGAGGTTTCCCCCTCGAAGAGGCCCGTGAACATTGCTCTCACAATCAAAGTGTTATTTCTATTGTTATTCTTATATCATTTTAGTTTTATTGTGGTGAGTGTTCTCGTTATATTTTTTTTTTATTCTGGCATTTCTAGCATTTTATTTTTGTTCTGCATACATTTTATATCTGGTATATTACACATAGCTTGACCTTATCAAGTGTACAAGTTATTTCTCTCAATCTTGGTTATAATTTATTTTCTCACTATTTCTTTATTCCAATATGAATAATTCACCACATTTACCCAAAACTCTCCATGGGTCGTCCAACAAAGTAACCAACGAATGTCTTTGTGAACAAATAGAATCATCAAAGAAACATAGGAAAGAAAGAGAAAGTGCAAACTTCAAACATAGTTAGAGGTAATGCTTCATAATTCAGAAACAAATAGATAATAAAAATATAGGGTTGGAGAATAAACTACAAAAAAAATTGATTAGATTACAAGAAATGGAAAAGCTAAGCCAAGAAAAAACAGAACTAACCCAAGAAGGAGAGGTCAATAATCTAGAAAATATTAAAATGAAGAAAAAGATTAAAGAGCTAGAAGAAAAGTTAAATAAAAATTTGGCCATAAATAGTCTAGAAGGTAAATTGGATATCAAACACATCAAAGGGGAAATGAATAACCTTATAGAGTTAGATAATGAGCATAACAAAATAGCCTTGAACCTCTTGATTTTTGGTTTGAAAGAAGAGAAAGTTGAGGACATGCTAACTCTAGTCAAGGAAGAAGTACAAAATAAATTACAAATTGAAACAACTTACCTCATAGAATAAAAAAGGTTGAGAAAAATAATTGAGCATAAAAATAGTTCAATTCATGTTAAGGTAAGATCTAATCACCATAAATATGACACACTCATCAAAAATATGAGTCTAAAAGGTTTAGGCATATTTAAAAATGAATTCCATATTCTATGAAGTATAGCTAAATTAAGAAAGGAAGTTGAAAAGGCAAAACAAACCAGAGATGCAAGAAAGTGAGAAATACTTAGAAATATATAAGTTATTTTAATGGATAGAGATAAAAAATATAATGATAAATAGGACTTTAAGATACTCTAGATCCTCTCTTGGAACTATCGTGGCTTTCCATGGAGCAAAGATTCCATGTTAAGTTGGATCCCAAGTGTAATTGATATTATATTGCTTCTTGAAAATTGGGAGCATGAAGATCCAAGGTCCCTAACATGGAAGTATTTTTCTTTCCATTGGTATGTAACAAGAGATCCTATCATGGAGGGATTGGAGGCATAGCTTGTTACATAAAGAAGAGAAATATCCTTCACAAGAAACACCCTTTCAATTAGTACATGTGGTTGGAGATTTTATATATTAATGCTAAGAACATTTATATCAAACATTATGTTATTTTGCACTTATTAATTCTACCTTTTATATGAAAAACAATCTAGGTAAAAATTATCCCTACAATTGCTTAGAACATGATATTCGCAGGCTGACAAATGAAGAGACTATCCTCTTGCTAGTAGACTTTAATGTTATAACATGAACTAACCAAGCTATTATCTTAGAAAATCATTCCAACCATAATCCTCTATGGCTAGATGAGGACCTTATTTTAGCTAGTAGTTACAAAAGAAACTCTAAACACTTGGTTGAGAATTTATTCGAGTTTGAGTTGATCAAGCTTTGTAGTTCTAAAGATCTAATCATTTCAATGATGTAAAGAAGTTTCCAAAATCAAAATAGATTAATTGTATTCATGGGCTTAGCAATACAGTCATAGATTATGTTGTATTTAATATCCCATTTATAACCAAATAGTAAATTTTGACATCTTAAATGACCATGATCTTGACTCAAATCATAGACCTTTAATCCTAACTCTAAACTTTCCATGTACAAAACCCCCATAGAGGATAATTTTGATAACCAAAAACACTTGATCTTTGACAAAAATAAAGTTTATCTTTTTCTAAAGGGTATAAATAACGAATTAAATCTCCTACCAATTAAGGACAATATTCAAATCTCCATCATAATTTTACAATAACCCTATCTACTTCCATTAACAAATTCTCTATCAAGGTATTGGGTAAAAAGGAAATAGAATGACCAGCCCTTGGTATGACAAATAACATAAGGTTGTTAGAAAATACATTAGGGATTCTTCTAATGAGTCCCTCAAGTCCAATAAGATAAATAGGTATTGAACCCCAATTAAAAGAAAAAAATGTACTATATAAATAGAAAGAAAGACAATCTTTTACATCTCTATAAGATAGATCCTAAAAATATATGGAGGTAAATTCTTTCTCATAAAGCTAAAGAAAACAATATGATTCCTTTGAGGGACTAGAATTCTTTCCTAAAAAATATTTACGAATCGCCTATTATCATGGACAACATTGAAATCCTTTCTAAAAAGGAAGACAGTTTTTCTTTAGAAGACATATTTCACAAACGGGAAGAATGAAGACATAGAAATTACATGACCTATCCTCATCCCTTACATTCAATGGATGACCAAAACTTTCAATGAGTAATCAAAATGACTTGATATAACCTCTATTTATATTCTAAAATACCTAAAAGACATGACTTATCAATAAACTCTTTTACAATTACACTTAGGAATAACTTCTGAAATTACATAAAATGTCAACAATTCTTTAGAAAACATATTTCGCAAAAGGGAAGAATGAAGACATATAAATTAGATCACTTATCCTCATCCATTACATTCACAAAGCTCTTCAATTTAGCAATCAAGTAGGATTTCGCTAAATCATATATTCAAAACCTCATTGTTCCTATTTTTTAGAAGAAGGGATAAAAACAATTCCTCTAATTCTAGGACCATTATGATTGGCCCTCGTTTAGCCAGGTTATATGGAATTACTATGGAAAATAAGATCTTTGTATGGCTAGAAAGCCATAGAAAATGAGTTGAACTCCAAGCTAGATTTAGGATTTATTATTCAACAGTGGACCACCTTTTTATGTTTAGGGTCATTGTGGAGGAGTGTCACAATAAAAAAATCAATATCATGTTTCTCTTCGTTGATTTTGGAAATGAATTTGACATGGTTCCCAAAACTAACCTCTCAAATAGATTAGAAGAGCTAAAATTTCATTTTGGGTTGAGATTTGTTATAATAAGGCTATGAGAGAATGTTAGTTCCAAGTTTAGGAACACAAAGGGATGGTTGGAAGAAATTAATTTTAATATACGAGTTAAGAAAGGTTATCCCCTATGCCCTACAATTTTTGGAAAATACATCAACACATTATAGGGTTGTTTGGAAGAAGTAAGACATGTCATCACATCTCTAACTAGAATATTCATCATCCTTCTTCTTTATGTTGACAATATTGTTTTTATGGTGAGAAGTCCCTATGAAATCAATAAGAAACTAAATATTCTCAGGTATTTTTACTGTAATACAAGTGTAACTGTTAACATTGGAAAAAAAAAGGTTATAATAATGAAATCCACAAAGATCATGTATGATAATTTCATGTATGACAATAACAACTTAGAGGAAGTGAGTACCTACAAATGTCTCAAATAGATCTTCATCACAAGCTTAACTAGAACTATAGCATTGATAAAATGATAAATGGATTGTGGAAATATTTATGGACATGAAAATAATTGTAAATCATTGGACCTTTGACTTTGGGATAAGAAGAAACTCCTTTTTGAGACTCTTGGAAATCCTATTTATCTTATATGTTAGTGAAGTTTTTGGTTGGAACATTGCTATAGAATCATGGAGAAATAAAGAACAAATCCAAAATCATTTTATAACTTATAATAATAAAATTTGAGGCAATACATTCTATTGAAATCCTGCTCATAAAAGTGATCATTTCTCCCATTGAGAGCATGGCTATGAATAGGTACTTAATGTACAAGAACAAAATAAATAGCATGGAAGACAAGATGCTTCCTAAGGTTGCTTCAAAATCTAGTCAAAACCAGTTGTGACTCAAGTGGGTTGGCATAAACATGCCAAGTCTTATCTAAATCATTAGGATATTGAGGAAGATGTTAGTCTGTAGAATAACAATAATATTAAAAATATTCAATACATTTAAATTAAAGGAGAGCGGTATGATAAAGAATTAGACGATAAGAGAAAATTAAGATATTGCAAGGAGGTGATAACCCTAATCTACAATATCAAAATCATTTCTTTCTTTTAGCTAGTGTAAAGAAGAAAACAACATTACTAAAATAAGAAAAAACTCTCACAAGCTCTATAGTGAAATAAGACATTGGACAATTCCTAAAACATAGTGGGTCAAAAGAATTTTTCATCTTTGTGACACTAAGAGGGTTAAAGATGAAAAACACTTTCTCTTAAAATGTCCTGCATACACCCACATTAAATCTCAATTTCAAAATATCTATTATAATACCCACCTTCCTAAATATTGAACTCATCAAAGAGATTTAAGAATCATTCTCTTAAAACAAACCAAGTATTTCCAAGTATTTAAAATTTAAAACAAACCAAGTATAATAAACCAATGTGTGCTCATCTTATAAACCCATTTATGAGCACAACATGTCACTCACAAGGAATTGAACTTAGGTAGGAAGGGTAGCAATGATTCCTTCCAACCACCCAAACTACATTCAATGAACACCGTCATTATAATCAATATATTAAATTTAATTTACATTAAAAATTATAAAATTTAATTTTTTATATTCCTTATATGTTAAGTTAACAATATATAAAATATAATATCTTTTTCATAAAGACTTCTAAGATTTAAATCTTTATATTCTTTAAAGTAAAATAGATAACTTATATTAATTGATAATATATAAAATACATTTTTATTTATATATATAATTTAAATTCTAAAATATATAATAAAATACAAAAATTTAGATAAAAAAATTAAAACTTTATAATTAAAAAAATAAATTTCAATTTTAATCATTAGATATTTTACTTTATTACTTTTAAAGATTATAATATTAGAATATGGTAATTGAAAATATTACTTTTGTGGTTTTGTAGTTTTATATTTATGTAAAATCTACAAGGAGTTTGGTCTCAAAATTCTATAACTAGTTACATGCATGGTTGTGTTATTATGTGGCAAACTATGTCAAACTATTTAGGACATAATTTTAAAGCAATATAGTATTTCATTGAAATGTACACATGTATTAAAAGAAAAAAATTATAACAATTATTATGTTTAACAAATATACAAATATATTATAAAGTTTGAATTTAAATTTAATTTATATTTGTATTACTCTTCAATTAAAATATGTTTTTTTTTTTATTTCTAAATTATATATATATTAAATTAAGTTTTTATATATAATTATGTTATAAATAATAAAATTTATAAATAAGTGGATTAAGTATATAACAACAATAAATTAAAAAAATTAAAAATTAAAAAATAAATATTATAATTATATGTGTGATGATGATGATGATCAACTTTCATTAAAATAAAATTGGTTTATCAAATTTTAAGAGGGTAAGGCATCATCCACTCTCCCTCTCTTCATTGGGAGCGAATGGAGTGAGCCAGAGAGCCGAGCTTTACAGGCGGGAATTTCCTTTTCAAAATTTTCACAGAGATCCCAGCATCCACAGTCCTTAGTAGTCCAGAAGACTGAATCACGGATTTGCTGGCAAGCATTTTAGTTCTTCTAAAGAGGAACGACGCTCTGTTGCTTACAGTGTTGACCCAATTGTGTTTTTTTGTCGGACTCTTGTCCCCTCTTCTGGGAGGGTGGGGTAGCCTTACTCTATCCATTGGTATTGAGGAAAGCACTGGATTTACACAACTTGTTTTATCCTTTTTTGACCTGCAATCCCCGAGAAGTTTGGGTGTTGGTAAATATTTTAAAAAAGAGTGGAGTCTTTTTCAGCTGAGTGGCGCTTTTGGGATCTTGGTTGTTTCTTTATTGGTCTGCTTTCTTGTCAGAAGTAGTGTGTTTTTTGTCTGGCCTTAGAGACTATTCGGTTTTACTTTGTCTCTTACCATGGATCCAAAGTTAAAGGCACTATTGAACCCGGAGGACGAGGTTATTTGGAGACAAGCCGGGCTGTTTGAATCCGTGGATAACCTTTAAAAGGAGTCATCGGGAGGAGAACCTATTTCAAATCCCAAGCCTTCTACCTTGACTAGTGCACCTGGTAAAACTTCTCTTCTTCCCTCACTACAACCTGCCTCTCTCAAGACTGTTCCTATTCCCTCTGAGGGCTGTAGAGCCAGATTCCAGGCGACCATTGGGCCTACAGGGCTACCAAATTTTTCTGAGACTGCTCTGGGAGGTATCAAGAACCAGTCTGTTCAAACCCATTCTACTCCCTTCCGTCGAAAACTGTGGAAGACAAATCAGAAGGCTAAACGCCTGGTTTTAGGCAACAACGTGGGTTTAGAGGATACTTGCAGAATGGCCCTCTGCTCACTTGTTGGCCGATTATCTTATAAGTCCCTGAGAAATGGCTCTCTGGAGGATTGGATAAAGCTGCATTGGGTTCCCCTCCTTGGGTATCACCCTGAGGTTTTATACCTTACTAAAGGGTGGTTGGGGTTCATTTGCAACTCTCCCGAGGATGCTTCCCTCTTACTCAGTTCGATTTGGGTTTTGGGGGCAGTAGTCTGATGCTGAAGCGGTGGAGGATTGCTTTCAATCTGGATATAGAGTTATTTCTGTTTAGACACCTCTGGGCACTTCTTCATGGCCTCCCACTGTACCTATGGAATGAAGGTGCTTTAAGGGCCATTGGCGACACTTTAGGGAGGTTCATTACACTTGACCCTAAAGCTCTCAACTCCCTGATGCGAAAGATGGGTCGTATTCTAGTTGAGGTGGACATTTTCAATGGTTTGTCGGAAACGATCGAGATTGAATGGAGAGGGAAATCCTTTACCCAGCCATTGGACTATCTTGGGTTGCCTATTCGCTACAACCTCTGTCACAAAACTGGACACTTTCGTCGTGACTGTAAGGGGAAATTATTGGAGGAGCTATCTGAAGAGGAAGAGCTACAGAGGAGTCCCCCTGAGTATACAGATCTGGACACCTCCCTAGATTTCATGCATGGGTCTTCGGGAGCCAGATTCAACTATTACTGGTAAGATATAGACTGTCTGTCCTCTCTTGTCTAATGCTCTATCTGGGGAGGAGAAGGTAGCCCTCAATCATTCGGAATGGTTAAGGGCTTTCACTTTTCCAAATAAAACCAACTCTAGTCCTTTATTCCTTAGTCCTCATTATTTCTCAAAGACATCCTCTGCACTTTGTTGTCTGGTTGAAACGTATCCTGGAACCTTACCATCATTCCTTATGCCTGTTACTCCAGTGCACACATCTCTACCAGAGTCAGAGGACCCTACTATTTTATTTTCTATGCCTTCCAGACTGTTTCCACCTTTAAACCTTCCGTCCCTTCCATTGCAGCCTAAACCGGTTCACTCCCCACCTTCTCTTTCCGACAGTAATCCAGTGCCATCCACTTCCAATGAAGAAGACGTGCCCCTTAACTCAACCATCCTACTAGGATATCGAGAATCTGAGGAGGAGGCCTCTTTACTCACAGAAACCATCGACTCCTTGTTACCCAGCCATTCTATCCTCGGGCTCACATAGTCGTTGTCTATAGTTCTTGGCAAGAAAGTAGTTGTTTCCTCTTCGGAAATTGGTTCAACAACCACTCAGATTGTCGGGAAGGGGGGAAAAGCTTTCTCTTGGTCACGAGGTCTGGCCTTTGAACTGTTGCCTGTCAAAACCAGAAGTTCTCGGAAGAAACAGATTAGTTCGAGTCAATTAGATGATGTTTTTGTTCCCACTTCCCCGGTTTCAGATTGTAGTGTCCCCAAGGCGGAGCCCCGTTACAGATCATGAATATGAAAAGAATTGTAAATATGTTCTATAGGCTGGTGAGCCAAGTTTTTTATAAGCTGAAGGCTTATGAGTTTTGTTAGGCCAGGGAGCCTAAGTGTTGAAGGCCAGGAGCCTGTTGATGTACTTGTATGTATGCAGGTCAATCAATAAAATGTAAATACCGCCAGTGCAGACCGACCACGATGAAAGAGTGATGGGGGACTGAGCGTCCACAGAATGGGCAAGGGGATCAAGGGATGGAAGGTGGGAAAGGGGCTGAGTGAGGAGCCTAGGGGATAAGCCTAGGGGGCTTAGGCCTGGAATAATAATTTATTATTATTATTCCTAAAAATCCATGTGCCCATTATTTTATCCTAAGTCCTTTGGAAGGACCCGTGAGTTCCCAAGTGGTAGG
>ML821585.1:29903-45788 GCA_009831015.1 Picea engelmannii
GGAGCATGCAGATATTATGCGGGCAGAATACCCGCATCTTTTTGAAAATTTTGAAGGACACGCAGAGGCAGTGTAAGTTGCACTGAGGACAGTGCAAAAATAAGGGGAGGGGGATTGTAGTGTCCCCAAGGCCGAGCCCCGTTACAGATCATGAATATGCAAAGAATTGTAAATATGTTCTATAGGCTGGTGAGCCAAGTTTTGTATAAGCTGAAGGCTTATGAGTTTTGTTAGGCCAGGGAGCCTAAGTGTTGAAGGCTAGGAGCCTGTTGATGTACTTGTATGTATGCAGGTCAATCAATAAAATATAAATACCCCCAGTGCAGACCGACCACGATGAAAGAGTGATGGGGGACTGAGCGTCCACAGAATGGGCAAGGGGATCAAGGGCTGGAAGGTGGGAAAGGGGCTGAGTGAGGATCCTAGGGGCTAAGCCTAGGGGGCTTAGGCCTGGAATAATAATTTATTATTATTATTCCTAAAAATCCATGTGCCCATTATTTTATCCTAAGTCCTTTGGAAGGACCCATAAGTTCCCAAGTGGTAGGAGGTAGGCGTACGGATGGAACGCATGCAGTTCCCAGGGGGACAAGTGTCAACCTTGGTGCATACAAATAAAACCAAGATAGCAAGCCGTGAAGGGGGGGGGATTCCATTCGACCTGATTTCCTGAGGAGGAACAGTAGGAGCCAGTCTACAAGAAGCCCGTGTAAGTCTGTCACAGAGAAAAATCTTGTGTTTTGCGTGGAAGACCCGCGTACAAACCTCTGTTAGGAGCCGTGGAGTCTACGACTGTCTCGGAGATAACTTGTGAGTGTAATTCCTAGCTTGCGAGAAGCCAGTGAAGATTTCGGAAAGAATCTTGTGGTTTTGGGGAAGCCAAGTTAGCCTGTGTGTGAAGTCCCTGTTCTGAAATCATCGTTGTGAGATCATCTAGTGATTGCTGAAATGAACTGGGGAAAACTGTGTCTGTGTTTCCTGTGAATTGTTGTGACCGTGCAGTACTGAACTGCGTGAGGCTTGTTGTCCTGTGAGCGACTCCTCCAGGTGAGAGAGTGCGCAGAGGGAGAAGAGGACTCCTGGAAGGAACCCTGTAGCTGCCATAGAGCCCGGAGAATTCCGGTCCGGCCTGTTCCTGTAACCCAAGGTAAGGGAGACTGGCAGCCGAAGGACTGTCTAGGTGATAGAGAAGGTGCACTCTCCTGGGGTGGAACAAGCATGTGGGGAATGAGGGTCTATGGGCAGTGAGCGTGGGAGATTCCTGGGAGAGCTTCTGTCTGGTGAATGTGTATGTGATATCTTCCCTGTAACCTCAGCCTGAGTCTAGATTCCTTGCCTTGGGGTGGAGCTCGGTCCTAGCTCGGGGGTGACCTACTGTTGAGCTGATGAATAGTGTGGTCTAAGGCTGGGAGGTTCGTGGGAGGCCTGCACTTGGTTGGTGATTTTTACAGCAGATAAAAGATAAGTAATGAATTATGGTTTATCGCATTTGAACATGACTGTGTTGTTTTGTATCATGTTTTCCGCTGTGTAAATGAATTAATGATAAATGTTATGGAATGTTTAATTATAGCATCACCCATATATTATACTCTGAGTTTTAAGTATGTATAAATGCATTATTTTATAATTCCATGTACAGAATGGTAAACTGAGAGGTTGAAAACCTCAGTAGATAAAAAGATACACTACACAGGGGGCCTTAGAGCATTGAAGGCCCAAGCAAGGGAAAAGTGATGATTTTGCTCTCCTTGAATATCTGATGGATCGGAGGCACCCTCAAAGCTGCCTCGGTTCATAGATTGCTAGATCATACAAGGCCAGACATTGTGTTTTTTCAAGAGACTCTGTCGGATGAAAAAAAAGCTAGAGATTTTTTACTCCAACTTTGTCCCTCTTGGGCTACTACTACTGTAAACTCTTTAGGTACTTCGGGAGGCTTAATGGTTTCTTGGGATCCAAACATCCTCAAGTTAAAGCCTTTTCTAACTGTCAGTGGCATTTTATTAATTGGCAGTTGTGCATCCACAAAAAAGGAGATGGCATTCCTCAATATTTATGGTCCTTGTAAAGATAGACAATAGTTCTGGAGTAATTTTGCAAATAGTGGTTTGCACACTATCCCGAACATTATCATTGTCGGGGACTTAAATTTCATTATGTCTTTGGAAGAAAATTGGGGCAGTTCATTCGTTCCAAGCACTGTGGAATTGTTTCTGAGAGGCCTACTCTCTCCTTTGAAACTGGTTGATATTAAGACAACCAAATTGACCCCCACTTGGCGTAATGGGCATGTTGGACCTCATGCTACGGCCAGAAGACTAGATAGGTGTTTAATCTCTGAAGTGTCTGTGTCTTCTCTGGGCCTCTCCAGGGTGTGGGTGGATTATCCCTTTGTCTCCGATCACGCTCCTCTTTTAATTCAATTTGAGAATGCTCCGGTGTACAAGTATTTTCCTTTCAAATTTAATTCTCTGTGGCTGCAGGAGGCCGAATTCATAAATCTAGTTCGGGAATTATGGAGCGATCCCCAATTCTTGTCAGAGGAAAATATTCAACAATGCTTGGTATGGAAGCTCAAAGAAATTAAAATCCAAACAAAGAAATGGCATTTTGATATCTCGTTAAATAAAATGAAGTCATTAGAAGGTTGGGAATCCGAAATTATTAGACTGTTATTGAAATCTGCAGATGGAGCGTTATCCTTAGAGGATGAAGGTTATCTTCGAGTGCTGGAAACTAATAGAAATAACTACATGCGGGGGAGAATGAGGCATGGCGCCTACGCAGCAGAGTTACATGGATCCAGAGTGGGGATTCAAATACAAAATTCTTCCACAAGATGGCAGGGGTTAATAGAAACCAGAAGCATGTTTGGAAAGTCACTTCAGGATCTGGAAATAAAATTACGGGATATAATGCAATTAAAGAAGTGGCCATTAATCATTTCAAAGATTTCTTTAAAGCGAAAGAAGGAACATATTACGCTAAAATGGTGAGAATTTCTAGCCTTTATCCTAGGATGGTTACGGAAGAGGAGGCTGATTCACTTTTTAGTCCTGTTACATTGGAAGAAATTAAGTCTGTTCTGGTCAAATTCAACAAAGATTGAAGTCCGGGTCCAGATGGGTGGACTTCAAAGTTTTTCATTTATTTCTTTGATTTAGTTGGTAAAGACCTCCTTGAAGTGGTGGAAGATTCGAGGAGGAATGGCAAACTCTGTGGAGGCCTTAACTCTACTTTCCTGGCTCTGATTCCGAAGGTCAACAAGCCTAACTCCTTTGATGATTACCATCCCATTTCGTTATGTAATCTTATCTACAAGGTGATCTCAAAAATCATTGCAAATCGAATTAAACCCTTTCTTTCAAATTGTCTTTCTTCTGAACAGCTTGGATTCTTAAAGGGAAGAAGAATCCAGGAAGCTATTGGCTCAGCTCATGAAACACTTCATAGCATTAAAAAAAAGAATATCAAATCTCTGGTGCTAAAATTAGACCTCAAAAAGGCCTACGACAGTAATGACTGGGAGTACCTTAGAGTGGTCTTACTTTCGGTTGGTTTTGGGACAAATCTCTCGGATTAGATAATGTGTTGTGTTACAAGTGCAAAATTTGCAGTTCTGATCAATGGTGAGGTGACAGATTATTTCAAGAGCTGGGGGGGTCTTCGTCAGGGATGCCCGCTGTCCCCCTACCTTTTTATTTTGATGATTGAAGGTTTAAGTCTGTTGTTAGCAAAGGGATTGGTCAATACAAGTATTTCAGGTATTTTGGTCACACAACTTCACAAACTTGTCCATCTAATGTTTGTCGATGACGTCCTGATAATGTCAAAGGCAATTCTAGGTGAATGGTGCTATATATTGGACATTCTTCGAGTTTTCTGTTCAGTTTCTGGTCTATGCATCAATACAACAAAATCTGTTGTTCACTATTGGGGGCTAGATGACATTGAAATTGAGCACTTTAAAGCCATCATCCCATTCTCTTTTGCTGATTTAAAAGTGGGCTTCAAGTACTTAGGCTATTATTTAAAGCCAGGAGCAGCAAAATCGACCGAGTGGAGATGGTTAGTGACAAAAATTGAGAAAAAGATTGGTTTATGATGCAATCATTGGCTCTCTTTGGGTGGTCGATTAATATTGGTTAAATCTATATTGGAGAGCCAATCTGTATTTTGGATGTCGCTGGAATTGATCCCAACATCCATCTTGACCCACATTCGGAAACTATGTTTTTCCTTTTTATGGGGCGGTCAAAAAGCCAACCACCACTACCATCTTTGTAGATGGGACCTTCTTGCAAGACCAAAGCACTGTGGAGGGTGGGGTCTTAGAAATTTGACCACTTTCAACACAGCTTTACTGGCAAATACCCTCTGGAGGGCGCTAACGGTGGATAGCATCTGGAAAAGGATATTAAAGGATAAATATTTGGGGGGCTCTTCCATTGTCGATTGGCTCAGGAAACCAATACATCAGTAGTGGCATTCTTCCATTTTTTGGAAAGGTTTAACAAAAAGCATTACGGTCTTATTACATTGGCTTCGGTGGAGAGTCAGTTCAGGAAAATCGATTCTTATCGGTTTGGACAAAATTGTCGGTTTAGAGGAGTCCTCCATTCTCACTGAAGTGCTTCGTGAGCAACTGTCCAAAAATAGAATTTTGGTTCTAGCGCAGGCTAGTGAGTCAGGGGGCATTCCTTCCTTACTAGATCGGTGGCGCTCCAGTGCTTCTTTGGGGTTATCGGGACAACTTGCTTTGGAATGGGACGGCTTTACTAATGCTTTAAAGGATGCATGGATTTCTCTTCAAGCAGGTGAGGACATCTTGGTTTGGGCAGGGGGGGATGCTTCAGGAGTTCTTTCGGTTAAGAATATTTATTTTGCTCTCATAAAACCATTGGACTTTCACAGTGATAAATGTTGGGTTCCAAAACTGTGGAAATGGCCTCTTCCATTAAAACTAAAACTGTTCCTGTGGCTGGCTGCCTATGAAAAAATACTTACCTAGAATGTGCTCCAAATAAGAGGTTGGGTTGGACCGGGGGTGTGCAGGCTGTGCAATAGTGATGAGGAAAATGCCAATCATTTGTTAATAAATTGCTCATTTACAAAAGCAGTTTGCCATCGTTTATCAAAAATCTTCCATATAAAAAACCTTTGGGATGGATTCTCGGTGTTCGATTGCTTATCGAAGTAGTCTAGTGATATCTCGTCTCCGGTAAGCTTGGTAGCCTATACATGTTGGAATATATGGTTGGAGAGGAATCAGGTGATTTTCGAGGATTGCAATCCATCTTCTCGCGCCGTGGTTTATAGGATTGTTGTCTCCTTTACTTGGCAACCTCCTATAGTAAATCCCATTCCAAACAGAGTTTGCGAAATTACTCTCTTAGATGGTTTCATGCTGGCCTGTTTCGATGGGGTAGCCTTACCAACAAGAAATTGTTGTTCAGCAGGTGGTATCTTCAAATCTCATGCTTCGAGAGTCACAAAATGGTACCTTAATTGCGGCGTGGGCACAAATACCAAGGCGGAACTCCTGGGCTTGTGGGCGACCCTTACCTTGGCTTCTCTTTGGGCAATTGACAAAATCCAAATCTTGGGGGACTCAAAAGTCATTATCGATTGGATGAACCATAAGAGCAATTTGCAAGTGGTGAATTTAGATGGCTGGAAATAAAAAATTAAGGAACTTTCTCTTCATTTTAAGGATCTTAATTTTCAGCATATATACCGGGAGCATAGTAAAGAGGCGGACGCCCTGTCGAAGTGGGCTCTAAAGTAGACAAAAGGCAGGCTGTCAATCTATCACTGGCAAAATGGGAAAGAAAGCCCGCATACCCATCTAAATATCTTTGAAAACTGAGTATTGTGAATGGCTCGGTAAGAATTTAGATGGTCTGAAAACTGCTGGTTTTTTTTTATTTATTGTTCCTCCCAGCAACATTTCCCACAACATATCAGTTGATTCAGTGTTTGTTATCGAGAGACCAACTCCTTAGTGAGCATAACATTTCTGTTTCTTCACATTAGTCAATGGTTGCTCTATATCTGTTTCGTTTTTGGACAGAAACAGTTTTTGTAAATCATCTTATATTTATATAATTTGGAGATAATTTTCTTTGGGAAAAAGTTATTACATGCTATTTTTTATAATTTTGTTTTTGTGCACTAAAAGTATTAAGAGAAGCTTTCCAAGATCACCATAGTTTTGTTGAGTTAAGAGGTTAGGAAGGTTGGTAGTGTGACAAATATTTTGAAAATGAGATTTAATCTGGGTATAGGCTAGACAATCTAAGAGAAACTGTTTTTCATCTTTAGCCTTCTTAGTGTCACAGAGGTGACACACACTCTTTCATCTCATGGCATTTTAAGAATTGACCAATGTTCAATTTCACCATGGAACTCGTTAAAATTTGTTCTTACCCTAACAATACTCATTTTTTTCTTTACACTTGTCAAAAAAATAGATAATTTTAATCTTCTAGATTAGAGTTAATTACATCATTATAATTCTTATATATAATTATTAAACATTGAAAATTACACTTAAATCCTATATATAATACCCAATCTACAATGTACAACGTCCATCTGTACATACCGTTAGAAAAGTGAAAACCATAATGGACGACAAGGCTCCGACTCCATTCGAACGCTCCCAAAAGAATATTCTAAAGATTGTCGGCCAGTTGTCTTTTATATCTCCAATTATGTCAAAATACATAAAGCATATTGGTATGGTCACGCAGGATAGTTTCACTCTTTTTCGCTTTGTGGGTTCTCCACTTGCAATGCTCCAAATTCGAATTGAAGGGAAAGAAGAGCTTGGGCCATGGGAATCTATATATATTTGTCTGTCCGTCTCTGTTAAAATGGGATCATAAATGATTATATATGCATTATTGAGTTATAATGAGAATAATTTAACATACAAATACAATAAGTTATATTCATATTCAAGTTGGTGAGTCAAAGAGTATCATTTCTAATCCTTTAAATTATCTTACAAAAAGTTGTATTTTATGTATTTATAATTTTATGTAATTTTTATGGAGGTTTTATAATTTTACGTACATTTTTATGAAAGTTTTAGTATTCTTGAAGTTAGAATGGGTGAAAGGATTGCTTTTGCATGAAACGTATAAGTATTATTTTAATAGAATATAAAATATATATTATTATATATATTATAAAAATAATAATAAAATATGAAAAATCATCATAACAGATTTCTATTTTTATTTTTATATTGTTTATTTTAAACCTCTTAAAATGATTTGGGCCTGCACATTTCACATAGATCTGTACTGGTAATGTGGACTAATAAAGTGACATGGAGGTTATAAATGTTGATAGGTGGAGTCTGATTGCATAAGTGGCAACCACGAGGAAGAGTAGTATTTGGAATAGATGAAATTTCTACATAATGGATGTTTGGGTGACGTGTCTCCTCTAGGTTTGTAGTGGCTTGCGAAGGCAAGAGGTCTTCTTAATGATTGAGAAGTTCAACCTCTTTTTTTTTTCCAGATGAAAAATCACTCAAAAATTATATTGATTATAATTTCTTTTACGTCTTCGTCAAATGTAAATAGAACTATTGGGATAGACTGTCATTCCTAACTTACTCCATTACAAATATATAGTCTTCTAAACAAACATGTCATTCATGCCGTCACAAAGGAGCCCATGGAAATACTGCTAAAAAACTACTGTAATAAACTGCTAATTCAACCTTGATCCGAAAGGGGAGAAACCCGGCTCAACTTTCTGATGATGTCAAAACGTAGCATTTTGAACTAATTCATGAATTAGAAAACGTTTATGTGCTTTGTTGGGCCCTCTCTTTCTCCATCCCATGGAAAATAAATCAGTTTACCAATGGGGGAGTGTAGTGCTCTCTTGGAAAGATTGTCCGCCTCCTCATTTGATTCCCTATAAATATGCTGAAAGTTTATGCCTTGAAAGACTACCATGAGTTCTCTTATCCTCACCTTCCACCCTTCTAGGTTGATCACCTGTAGATTTCATTTTTTATTAATCCATTCGATGATTACTTTAGAATCCCCCAGGACCTACAGATGGTAAATATTTAGTAGATTGGAAAGACTGAGAGACTCCCATGCTCCCATCAATTCATCCTTTGTGTTGGTTCCAGCACCACAGCAAATAAGCCATCTATAGTCTAGATCCCCAATGCATTTTAGCATCCCTCTTGCCCCACATCTTGAGCCCCCTACCTCCGCTGCCCCTTCAAGGAAGGCCACTGTGTAGCCTTGAAGTCTGAAGAAAGGTTTGATTCTCAATACCTGGGGAGAGGTGACTTCCACTCTTTTATGAAGAGCATTGAGTGTCTTGATGACCACTGCGATTATCGATGGAATCTTCCCTTCAAATATTGTCAGATTAAGCTCATTCCAGATAAAACAAGAAGTTAATAATGGGAGAACCTTGGGAACTGATTTGTTTTGTAACCAACCTTCCATAGAGTTTGCCAGGAAAGGGCCGGTCCAAACAGATGTTATTTTTAACTATTGAGTAAGAGACGCCCACACCCTTCTTGTAAAAACGCAATGTATGAACAAATAAGGGTTGTCTTCAGTATTTTTCCTGCATAAAAAACACTGACTCGGGCCTATCCATCCTTTTTTAAGGAGTACTTCCCAGGTAAGCACTCTGTTCTTTGTTTCCAAGAGGAAGAATAGAGTAATTTTAAGATGGATACTCCAATGCCAACAATCCAGCTTCCAGCCTCTCCGAATCGGCCAGGATCAGATAGAAATGAGTGAATCATAAACATTTTTTACGGTGAAGGCCCCCGATTGGTCTCCTCCTGCCCATATCAAAATGTATCTATTGTTGTCATCTTGTGTGATGCCTTCACCGTTGAGAGCTTAGAAATAGTTTGTCCATTCCGAAGCCAATAAATCCCTAAGGCCCAAATATTCCCTTGACTTTCATCTCTCTGTGCAGGAGGAATGGATCTGTGACTTTGCTTCCTTCTCTGTGCAAGAGGAAGATAAGGTGTTTTGATTCCTTCCTGTCTGAGAAGGAACCCTTAACCCAATCCCTGGCTAGCACACTTGCAGAATTAAATGAAATCTACAGAAGACAAGGTGTTCTGATTCCTTCATGTCTGAGCAGGAACCCAAATATTCCTCCGCTTGTATTTTTTTTAATAAAAGGCTGAGGCCCTCCATGATAAGTATGAAGAGAAGGGGGGATAGTGGACATCCCTGATGGAGTCCCCTTCCGCTTATGAAAAAGTTTGTAGCCTCCCCATTTATAAGGACAACAAAGGAGGAAGATGTAATACATGACATAATCTAGTTGGCCACCGGTAAACCCACCCCAACTATTAGTAGGATCAATCTAAGAGGATTCCAATCAATACTGTCATAAGCTTTCTTTATGTCCAGTTTGAGGACAAGTGCTTTTAACTTCTTCTTCTTGACACTGTGTAGGCTTTCGTGTGTCATTCCAATTGCGTCTTGTATTTGTCTTCCTTTCATGAAACCCATCTGTTCATGAGATAGATACTTTTACAAAAAAGGCTTGATACGGTTGGCAATGATTTTTGAAATAAGCTTATAGCAAAGGTTACAGAGGGAAATAGGGAGGAAGTCCTCAAAGGTTTTTGGTTTATTGACTTTTGGTATTAGTGTAAAAAAAGTAGATCTTAGGCCACCAACAATTTTTCCTAGAAGTCTGGACTCTTCTACCATCTGTAAGAGATCCTCACCAACTAGATCGAAGAAATGAATGAAGAAGTCTGCTGACCAGCCATCCGATCCAGGAATTTTTTCTTTCTTACAATGAAAGAGTACCAATTTTAATTCTGCCATAGTAACAAGAGTATACAAGGCTACCGCCTCCTCTTCACCAACCATTACTAGGAAGAGATCTAGGATTTTAAATTGTTCTTCAATGTTAGGAATAGTGGAGGCAATGTAGAAACGTTTGAAGTACTAGACTGCTTCTGATTTAATGTCATGTTGATCCATCACTTTTTCACCATTGTCCCTGGATATTTCCCAAATGTGTTTTTTATTTCTATTGTGACTGGCTACCTTGTGGAAATTTTTAGTGTTTCGATCTCTGCCTGCCAACTAGAGTGCTCTATTTCGCAATCTCTAGTGCTCTTCTTCAGATCTCAAAAGATTATTTCTCTCTATTTCCAGGCACCTCAGTACTTCTTTTGTTCCATCCTCAATATAGTCATTGTTGGTCACTATAATTGCTTAATTGATTCAAACAACCAAGTGATACATAAATTATCAACCCAGGGAAGTCTTTTATTTCAAAGATAACCACACACTATATATGCTCAATTCCAAAAGCAACTTAGTGTTGTAGTAAAGAAAATTATACTAATCACACTTGCTTGAATAAACTGAAGTTCTGAATTAAATCACAGGAAAGCAACTTCCCTATTGCAGATCTTAAAGATTAATCTAAGAATCCTGGATTACATTAGAATAACACTTGCAATGGGAAAGAACAACTATTCTGCAACTAGAGAACAAGACCCTTACTCTCAAACAGAGACTTCAGTGCTGACACTCTTTTATGAAAACAGTAAGTAGAAGACAATTAACTCTATCTAACAGAGAACAAGGCTGCCTAGTTCCTTCCTTTCTAAGCAGGAGCCTTAAGCCCTATTTCTGTTTTAGCACACTTGTGAAATTGAGGTTTACAGAGAACATGATGGTCTAATCCCTTCCTTTCTGAGCAGGAACCCTTCACCCAATCCCTGGCTAGCACACTTGCAGAAGTAAATGAAATCTATAGAAGATAAGGTGTTTTGATTCCTTCCTGTCTGAGTAGGAACCCTTAACCCAATCCCTGGCTAGCACACTTGCAGAATTAAATGAAATCTACAGAAGACAAGGTGTTCTGATTCCTTCCTGTCTGAGCAGGAACCCTTAACCCAATCCCTGGGTAGCACACTTGCAGAATTAAATGAGATCTACAGAAGACAAGGTGTTCTGATTCCTTCCTGTCTGAGCAGGAACCCTTAACTCGGTCTCTGGCTAGCACAACTGCAGGAATAATGGAAATCTACAAAGAACAGGATGTTCTGGTTCCTTCCTTTCTGTGCAGGAACCCTTAACCCAGTCTCTGGCTAGCCTCATAAAATCATCACACAAGATTGCTGATAAAAAGAATTACGAATTTCATTCAATAAACTAAGACAGAGTCAGTAGTGTATCAGCAAAGCGGAATTCATTAAAAGCAGTGTTCCAGCAAAACGAAAGTTAATCAAAATGTAAACATAAATTGTACTAACACACTTCTAAACTAATGGGTGAATCTTTTGAAGAAGGTGGGCCCTCCCTTCTCACAAGATTCCCCTGAAACGAGAAAACTAGAGAAGGATACTCAAAGCAGTCTTTTATTCATCTGTCAAAACATCATATTACAATCTGAAATGGAATGCATCCCTCTTCTCTGGAGCTTCTTCAATACATACAACTTGGATCCCTTGAATGATGATTTCCTCTTATTTAAAAAGGAAATCCCTTCGATACAATAATTACAATGCATATATGAGTCCTATCCTTAGTCGGATCTACTTTCTAAACCAACATAGGATGTCCTAGTCTCATGCAACAGAATGCTATTACAGGAGCTGAATGAGGTATTGCTGTTACGACTGGTGTAACAGCTTCTTCCCGTTGTTGCTGATGTTGTTTCAGCATCGCAATTCGTGGGTTGTTTCATCCACGTGAATTGTGCTCTAACTATGTCGGCATTCTTGTGTAGGAGCGACGGTTATAGATTTGTTGACCGCTGACTGTAACGGCTTCCTTTGTGTTTCAGCATCGTCGGTCCTGGCGGTTTCCTCTGTGTTTCAGCATCTGCAACTCTGGACTGTGTAACAGCTCCGTGTTTCAGCATCTGCGACCTCGGACTGTGTAGCAACTCTGTGTTTCAGCATCTGCGACCTCGGACTATAAGGCAGCTCCATGTTTCAGCACCAGTTCTGTGTTTCAGCAACAACGACCTTGGACAGTTCTGTGTTTCAGCAATAGGCCTCAAATGCTAATCTGCAGTTTTGAACACTTATGCATTTCTAATCAATGGTCAAGTACGAGAGTGATGCAAAATATTATGCAAAATAGATTAAACGTATAGTAATGAGAAGGGACGTTGTATACCTTTGGGATGATCAGATAAAGTGATAGTATGAGTTTAAATATGGGTGATCAAGAGTATAATAGTGGCAAAAAGTATAGGAAAAAAGGTACATTGTGTGGTCCTAACATCCCCCCCAACTCAAGGTGTTGCGTGTCCTCAGGAAACTCACTCTGAATCAGAGTCTGGATACCGACTCTAATCATGTAAGTTACTCAAGCTGTAGCTCTGGGAGGTACTGTCCGTTGGCGTTTGGAACCCTTGCACCTGCTGCAATCTTTTCCATGCTGCTATTTCTGCCTTCTTAGACAGCTTATATTTGATTTGATACCTTTCTATTGGCAACCAGAGGATAGGAAAATAGAACCTGTACCCTATCCAGTTTTCAGCACAATGTCTAACACACTGGATGTAGTTGGGTATCCTGGAAATTGCTACTTCTAGGTTGGCAGGACCAAAAGGATTGTGCTGTTGTCTCTTCTCCGTGGATTGCTGCCAAAACAGGTTATTGTCCTGGAGGGCAGGAATCTCTATGGATCTGATGATGTGTTCACAATCTTGGAGCACTTCTGATTGTAGCTACTGAACATGTTCAGTCACCCCTGGTTGTTTTAAAAACTCATAATATTGTGAGATAAAGGTAGATGCCCTCTGTGGTTCTGGTCTAATCCAGAGGAGGCGATTATCTTCATTGTTCTTGACAGCCAAAAATTCATATTGCCAAATGATTTGATTGAGGAGAAAGGAGGTGAATGCTCTAATTTGAATGTACCCAACAAGGGGATTTATGTTTAGCAACCTGTTTTCTGGAATAGCCTCATTATGAAAGTATGTCTCACAGAGGAGGTGCTGATCCCTGGTAGAGGCAGCTACAAAATTTTTGATAAAATCTGTTGATTGTATTACTACATGGGGTTTACCTTCTAGAATGGATTTGATCTGAAACCATATGAGTCTCTCCATCAGGAATAAGGAGTAGTTGCAAGATGGCTTCCTTGTGGCCAGTAGCTTCTGCACCAAATCAAAGACCAGGACCAATCTGTCTTTCAATTCTTTGTTCTTCTTCTTAAGCTCACGAGCTTCCTCACGTATCTGCTCTAGAGCTTCCCAATTTGAGAAAGTGTGATTTATCCAGATTTGTTTGTGCACTTGCAGGTTTTTGGCTTGTGTTTCAGCATACTCTTTCTTCCATTTTTGTATTTCTGCATGCTCATCCCATAACTGAGTCTGTGTTTTAGCGTTGGAAGTAGTGGGATGAGGTAAGGTTTGAGTATATTGTTCCCTGGAAGTGGAGAGATTGATCTGGTTGGGAGGTGTAAATTCCTCCATAGGCACTGTCTGTACAGCGTTGTTGACAAAGGTAGGGGCTTCTTTTGTTGCAATGCAGGGCTCAGTCTTAAGCCTGGAAGGGCCTGTTGTTTATTGTGTTGCAGCAGGTTCGGTCTTGAGCTTGCTAGGGCCTGCTGGTTCTTGTGTTGCAACAGGTTCAGTTTTGAGCTTGCTAGGGCCTGTTGGTTCTTGTGTTGCAGCAGGTTCTTCCTTGACTTCAAAAGGTGAAGGAGTAGGGGCTACTCCTGGCACTGGGACTTGAATTACCTTATAGCCTGCCTGATGGTAAACATCGCCACATTGGCAACACATGTATTATTTACACACGCTCTCTGTAGTCTCCTCCGACAAGGTTGTTGTTCGGGCTAAGGTGTACAAATTTAGTTCTTTTTCATACGCTTCCCTTGCCCTGGTTAATTCTTGCTGATATGCTTCCAATTGAGACTTTAAAAACTTGTTTTCTTCTAAGACATCGACCATTGTTTGTTTGGATTGAGAGATGACTGGTTCTTGTGTGGAAGTCATAACCTCATGAGCTGGTTCTTGTGGAGCAGCTACAAGAATGGCAATTGATGCTTGTGTTTCAGCCTCTTGGTGTAAGGAGAGTAGTGTTTCAGCACCTTCGACCTCTGATTCCTACATCTCAATGTCAATATCAGCGGCTAGTTCTTGTGTTTCAGCCGTAGCACCCGGGGTCTCTAATTCCTGTATATCAATTTCTGTGTCAGTGGCTGGTTCTTGTGTTTCAGCCACTGAATGGGTAGCTGGTTTTTCAGCTACTTGGCTTGAGGAGGGTGGTGTTGTAGCATTCTGGACCTCTGATTCTTGTAATTCAATTTCGAAGTTAGTGGCTAGTTCTTGTGTTTCAACCACTTTATTTGAAACAAATGATGTCTGGGCATCTGGTTCCTGTAACTCAATTTCGAAGTCAGTGGTTGGTTCTTGTGTTTCAGCCACCTCATTTGAGACAAATGATGTCTGGGCATCTGGTTCCTGTAATTCCATATCAGTGGTTGGTTTTTGTGTTTCAGCCCCTGAGTGGGCAGCTGGTTCTTGTGTTTCAGCTACTTTATTTGAGACAAATGGTGTTACAGTATCCTGGGCATCTGGTTCTTGTGTTTCAGTGCCTGTGGCTGGAATAGGCAAAGATCCCGGGATGGGGAAGGCTGGAGGTGTACGGGGTATCAATCGAATTGGTGGGGGATCTAGGGTAGTGGCCATAAAGGGTAGCCTTGTTGAGGCTCTTGTTCGTTTTTTCCGTAGGAAGAGTGGAAAGAGGGGAGATTGTTTTTGTTTCCGTGAAGGCCTTTGTTCAACGATGGGGCGGGAGGGATTATCTGGTTCAGAGTCATCACTGAGAATATGAAGGGCAGGAGTGGATGAATCTGGTAAGGTATGCGGTGGATTTGGTAGGGTAGGGGGATTGACTGGACTGGTTGGTTCTGTGGGTGGGATATTGGGTGCTTCGGGGGAGGCTGGGGGTTTTTATGATTGCTGCTCATGGGGAATTTCAGCAGTTGGTTGAGGGTTTATGGGTGGATTATTTAGTGGACGGTTTTGCTGTTCAAAACCCCTGTGGATGAGTAATTGAACAAGACGGTGGTGGGTAAGTGACAGGGTTGGATCTTTGGCCTTTCGACGGTAATGTGCCATATTCTTCAAATAGCCCAGCAAATAATAGGGAATATTGACCCATCTATTATGCCTTAAATGAGAAAGTAGAAGAAAGTCGTGTTGGTAGACTACCTGATAGCGAACTTCGCAGGTCAGGTAGTGTTTGATGAATCTGGCAACCTCTGGCCACGGGGGTGGCAGTGAGCTGAGCTGAACACCCCTGCCCTTCAATACAATTCTTTCCTCAGGCAGGAAGAAGCTCTGCTGGACATCCCTGATGATATGCTTTCGACTGAACATACGAGTGCCATCGCTAGGGAGGCCTGAGACTGCTGCTATGTCTTCTTCTGTTACAGATACTCGGATGCCGGCGACGACAGAATGGTTCTCCTGAAGATTTCGGGCGAACTGTAGGACTTGCTGTTCATTGTATCCTTGAAGCCTGCGGAAGTAATTAAGCCACCCTGCTTGCTGGAAGATTTGATACGCTGTTGGATAGTGTTCGAGAAGCGCTGTGGTGGCGAGTTCATTTCGTATGACAACTCCTCCCATGGCTACTAGCTTAGTAAGATACAGCATCGAGAGTTTGTGTATCAGCTCAGGCACAAAGTGAGTTTTCCGAGGGACTATATGCAGGAATAGTGGTTAAATGCGCGAAAAGGTGGTGAAATGGGGATGGTGGCGGTGAAATCGGATGAAATGATGGTATCGCGGATTTGATGTGTACTTCCCCTCTCGTCAAGTGCGATTAGTAATAATTGCACTTGAATGGTCATAATGGCTAAAAATCTTTCTCAT
>ML821585.1:55893-81381 GCA_009831015.1 Picea engelmannii
TTTTGAGCTCAACATTCCTCCTTTCCTTGGCCTGCACCCAATGTTCAATGTGGACCTCCTTCGTCTTACTTCCCACAATTATTGGACACCTTAGTCGTAGAAGAACAACTGACACCAACAGATCTCAACCCTGACTGCATACAATAGGCATCCAGTGATCAAATTGTGGACACAGAGATCAAAGGCACTGGAGAGAAAAGGATCTAGCTTTATCGAGTTGTCAAAGCAGGGTAGCTCTTGCACCAAGGAAAGTGACTCACCCGAGTCCAAATTCAACAGAAATTTCCTCATCTAATGGGGGAACTCAATGCAATGGAGACCATTTCTTCCTAATGAGGGAGGATTTATCCAAGTGGATCTTGCTGGCCACCCAACGTTTCCACCTAGCTCAAAACAACTTTCTATAAATTTTGGTAATTTACTATTTTTAGCAATTTTTCGGGTCCTGAACTTCCGAAGCCATTTTGAGACCCTAAACGACGTTTTTTTGTGTATTTTCCGATCAGAAAATTTTATCATGAAATTTTAATCATCAATTCTATTCCTCTAATAGATCTTTCCAACAGATTATTGTATGCCTAAAACGGAGATCGTATGCAAAAGTTACGACCCCGTGAAGTTGATGTACTAACTTACCCAAATGAGGCCCACATGACTTTTGGCCATTCATCTCCTAGGGTTAGGTTTTTGGAAGTCTAGGTTTTTTGACACTCTTGTTTATTGTAAAAAGGACTTCAGATCCTCATTGTAATCATCTTGTTGCGAATGAGTGTAGTCATAACATCTCTTCTCAGAGATATGTTGCCACCATTCTAGCAAGCTTGTTTTCTGCAACATTTTACAGTTTCAACTTATTTCCTTGTTGAATAGAAAACCAGTTTTATTGTATATTTGTTATTCTGTGTTAAGCATATGTTAATAATCTGTAGTCATTTCGTTCTGCTCATAAAATCCGGATCAATAACATATCACCCTAAGACCGATGGTCAGACAGAAAGAACGAACCAAATTTTGGAAGATATGTTTCATATGTATTTAATGGACCAACAAAAGCATTGAGAAGAGTTATTCTCACTAGTAGAGTTTGCTTACAACAACAACTATCAAAGTACCATTAAGATGGAATCGTTTGAGTATCTTTACGAGCAAATCATGCAAGACACCATTGAGATGGCATCGACTTGAGGATAAGGTCTTGGTAGGACTAAAAGCGATCCAAGAAATAGAGGAACAAATGCAATCAATAAGAAAAGGGATTACAGAGGCACAAGATCAGTAGAAGAGTTATGTTGATGCATGTCACATTGACCACAATTATGAATGTAATGTCCCCGATCACCCAGGCTGGGCCACACTACATGAGAGAATTCTTTCTTTCTCTCTGCGGAACATACTGTAACATATCCACCATCCAACTGAGCTATGCCACATAATGTTTTCGAACCACATGCAATTAAAACATATACACACAGAACTCTTGCGGAAATTTATATATAAACGTAAATAGACAAATACATCTATAAATGCATGGATTCACACCGAAATAATAGTAAACATATACATGCAACATATATAGGAAGTACCCATAAATATACAAACAGTTATAACCACACATAGGATAAACCCATAAAAATACACACGTAAATAACAATGCAGCATGTAATTTTATCAAACAGTTGAAACTTATCTTGGTAAGAATATCACCAATTGCATCCAGACCTTCCACGAACCTCCGAACCTTATATGACACTGCTCATCACTCTCAGTAGTGGGTCACCCCCGAGCTGGGACTAAACTCCACCTAGGTAAAGGGATTCCTAACCAGGCTAATGGTTCATATTCAACAGGAAAGACTTTGTCATAGGTGCCAACTCAAACTAACAACCTACATTCCCTCATTCCCCACATGTATGTCCCACCCCAGGAAGTGTGCCCCTTCTCTTCTCAACAGTCCTTCGGCTGCCCCACTTCCTTTCCGGGCTTCAGCAACAGGTCGAACATGAAGTCGCTGAGCCCTGTAGTTGTATTTTAGCACCTTCAGGAAATCAATTCCCAACAATTCTCTCACCTAGAGAGAAACTTATGATGGTCCTAACAACCCGCCTCTTCAATATACGTTGGTCCTGACAACCTGCTTCTTCAGTCCAACTACCAAGCTAAACAACTACAAAACAAGTATGGCTATGGATACTGGTTCAGGTATAGTCATGAAGCTACATAGGATAGCTCAATGAGTGTGTGAATGATCGTGGAATGGATAAATGATGGAAAAGATGATGTAAAATGAACTAAGTCCAAACAAGATGTATGCATGTTCCCAACTTGACACTTCTCATGTTGGGAGCTACTTTGGCCCACTTGTCCCCATCTTTAGAACTTAGGATAAAATAATTTTCCATACTTTATACTTTAAGAAATATTAATTTAATATTCATTTTTGGCTTAAGCTTCCTAGCTTAGCCCATTTTCCTTAACTTTTAGCCCCACCCTTTCCCAACTAGTGGAGTTTAGTCCCCCATACTCTTTTATCATGGTTGGTCTACGCGCAACGATGTATTTTATATTAATGATGAGTCATATACTAAAATAGGCGTATCGGCCTTTAACATCTAGGATCTCTAGCCTAATCATCACAGAACTAGCTCACCAGCCTATAAAAATAGCATATACACAAAGGCTCGCTAGCCTCAATATCGCATGCACTTAAAATATTGCGCACGGTATCCTGGAATGTGCACACTTCATCATTTTACTACACAGTACATGCGCACACTATGCCATGAAAGGTGCATACAAAAATGATATCAAATAGTTCACCATCTTAAGTACATTTTCATTTACATTTACAATTGGGTTCGGCCTAGCGGTATTACAATCCCCTCCCCTTATTTATGCACTGTCCTTAGTGCATTATGTAAACACATACAACAAAATTTCAAAAATTCTTAAAAAGATGCAGGTATTTTGCCCGCATTGCATCCTCATGCTCCCAAGTAGCGTCCTCAAGACCGTACCAGTTCCATTGGACCTTTACAAACCCTATGGCTCAATTCCGGAGCTGTTTGATTTTCCAATCTAGAATGCATACCAGATGCACTTGAAAAGCATCTTCTTGCTCCACCTGAATCACATTCCAATCAATAACATGATTAGCATCAGGTATATATTTCTTGAGTAATGATACATGGAATACATTATGAACAAACATATATCCAGGAAATGCAATCAAATAAGATACTAGACCAATCCTCTCTAGGATTTCAAACGTCCCACAGTAGCGAGCTACCAACTTTGAACAATTTCTTAACTTCAGGGAACTTTTGTTGGCTTTCACTTTCAAAAATACATGATCTCCCACTTTAAATTCCCTATGAGTTCTTCCCTTATCAACATAGATTTTCTATCTATCCTGGGCAACCTTTAAATTTTGTTTTATTTTTATCATTTTCTCCTCCATTTCCCTGAGTAAATCCATCCCAACCACTGCTCTATCTGTTGGGTTATCCCAGTTTACTGGTGTGTTGCATTTTCTTCCATAAAGTGCCTCAAATGGGCTCATCTTTAGAGATGTTTGGTACCCATTGTTGTAAGCAAACTCTACCAAGTGTAGGTAGTATTCTCATTTTGATGCTTTATCCATCACATACATCCTCGACATATCTTCGATCACTTGATTCACCCTCTATGTTTGTCCATCTGATTCTGGATGATAAGTTGTGCTAAAACTCAAATTTGTTCTAAATCCATTAAATAATCCCTTCCAAAATTTTGAGGTAACTTTTGGATCTCTGTCAGACACAATTGTCTTGGGTATGCCATGTAATCAAGGAATTTCTTTTATATAGACATCGACAATGTTGGCTTCCTTGTGAGTGAGATTAACTAGAATAAAATGGGAAACTTTAGTAAGCTTATCCACCACTACCATGATAGAATAATGTTGCTTGTTTGTTCTAGGCAGTTTGGTGATGAAATCCATTGTTACAACTTCCCATTTCCCCTAAGGAATGGGTAATGGTTATAGCAAACCAGCTAGTTGTCTATGATCATCTTTTACTTTTTGACATTCCAAACATTTGGAAATAAAATCAACAACTTCTTTCTTCATCCCTGGCCAATAATATTGGTTCTTGACAACTGTAATAGTTTTCTGATATCCTGGGTGTCCAACATAAGGTACATTATGCATTTATTTCAATATCATATTTTTCTATTCCTGGGAATTTGGTACATAAATGATGCCCCTGTACATGAGAATTTCATCATTATCTAGCTTGTATTCTTCAATTTTCTACTGCAAATTACCTTGTTGTAATTTTCCCACTAATTTCTTGTATTGAAAATCTAATTTTGCAGCCTCTAAAATTATTGGTTTCAAATCTGATTGGTACATGCTAATGGTTGTAGTATGCAATTCATGCACTCTTCTGTTGAGTGCATTAGCCACTTTGTTCTCTTTCCCCTTGATATGCTTTATATAAAATTCATATTCACTTAGAAATTCTAACCATCTGCTTTACCTAGCATTTAGAGTTGCCTGATTAAATAAATATTTCAGACCATTATGGTCTATCCTTAACTCAAACCTTTTCCCCATGAGGTAGTGTCTCCATTTCCTCAAGGCATGCACTATGGTTTCCAACTCCAAATCATGAGTAGCATAGTATCTTTCATGCTCCTTCAACTTTCTTGATTCATAACATATAACAAACCCATTTTGACTAAGGACTCCACCAAGTCCTTCTTTACATGCATCTGTGAATACAATGAAGTCTTCATTTGGGTCTGCAATCCTTAGTATTTGAGCACTTATTAATAATTGTTTCAAGTGTTGGAAGCTATTTTCATAATCCAATGTCCACTGAAACTTCACACCCTTTCTTTGCAAGGAAGTGATTGGGTGTGCAATCTTTGAGAATCATTCAATAAATCTCCTATACTAGCCTGCAAGGCCCATGAATGATCTGACCTCTGTAACATTATTTGGCATTGACCATTCTCTAATGGCCTCTATCTTCTCAGAATCCACTGTTATCCCATCCTTTGAAATGATATGTCCCAAATAATGAATTTGCTTCTGATAAAATGAGCACTTGCTCCATTTAACATACAAATGATGTGCCCCTAATACTTGCAACACCATCCTCAAGTGTTGTTCATTCTCTTATTCTGAATTAGAATATATAATAATGTCATCCAAAAAGACAATGACAAACTTGTCCAAATATTCTCGGAAAACACCATTCATTAAGCACATGAAAACAACCGATGCATTTGACAACCCAAATGGAACCACTGTGGACTCATAATGACCATACCTTGTCATGAAGGTGGCCTTGCTGACATATTCATCTTTAATACTTACCTGATGGTATCCTGACTTGAGATATATCTTTGAAAATATCTTTGCATCGTTCATTTAATAAAAAAGATCACCAATCCTTGGCAGAGGATACTTGTTATTTACAGTCACTTTATTCAACTGTCTGAAATCAATGCACAATCTTAATGTCCCATCTTTCTTCATCACGAACAATACTGGGACACCCCAAGGTGACACACTTGGGTGTATATACCCCTTCTTCAAAAGTTATTCAAGTTGCATTTGTAACTCCTTCAGCTCTGGTGTACTCATTATGTAAGGAGTGTTTAACACTAGAGATGCTCCAGGCATTAAATTGATAGAGAAATCAATATCTCTCTTTGGGGGTAGTCCTGGTACCTCCCTGAACACATCTTAAACTCTTTTAGTACTACATAATCTTCCAAATTTGGCACCTTATCTTTAGGTTTTTCTTCCATACGAGCTGCAAATATTTGACACCCTTTTCTGTAACATCTCTTCAACTGCAATGCTGAAATTTCTCTGATGGTTACTGCCTTAGGAATTCCCTGCACTCTCCTTAGGCTCCCTTCCTCATCCAAGCAAGTAAATGTTTTATTGTGACAGTCTAGAATAGAATGATGCTGGTCCAACCAGTCCATCCAAATTAGACAGTCATAGGAACCTAAAGGCAAGATATTCGATTTTCCCCTAGTGTTTAGTCCATTTATGTCCATAAGACATGACTTTACCATATCATTAACTTTTCTTTTGGCTCTGGTATCCAACTGCACCAACCAAGATTTCTCATGTTTGTTTCTTGTAAAATGCAAACTTTTCACCATCTTAGGATCTATATAACTATGACTAGCTACTGAATCAACTAAAATATCAATGGTCTGGTTGTTGATCATACCTTCCACTTCAATCATATGTGATTGATACTCTGTTTTCTTGTTGTCCAGAGCTTCATAGATCCTTGGTACATTTATGCCCACGTCCTTCGTCGTTTCATCTTGCTGTACATTGTGAACAATCCTCACTTTTTCACCTCTGTGAGGATAATCTTTGAACATATGATCTCCTTTACAACCCCAACATTGTATAGGTGGTTGCCTTGGCCTTTGACCTCTTGCCTCAATTGTTCTGGGCTCTTTAGAAGTTGAATGTCTTTGAGGATTATTTCTAAATAGTGGTGCCTTAGTCCCCTTCTTCCTCTAATCCATCTTGAATTTATTTTTTTCTTCCCAAGCTTTTTGGAAAGTTGGCTTGTTTTTTTTTTTCATATAAGAATTTAGCTCGCCTTATGGTTTCCTCCAATGTCTTAGGATCATCATACTATATTTTGTCACTGATGAATGCTATAAATCCACTCAAATACCTTTGAATCTTAACTGTCTCATCCTTGATGAAAGAGACATACTTCAACAGTTCTAAAAACATTCTTTCATATTCATCTATGTTCATACTCCCAAGCTTGAGTTCAAAGAACTCTTTCATTTTCTTGTCATAGTATCTCTTAGTCAAGTATTTATTTTCAAAGTACTTCTTGAATTCTCTCCAAGTAACACTTTTCTCTTTAATGTGTTGCACCTGCACAAGTTGATCCCACCACATGAATGCTTTTCCCTTACATTTATAGATGGAAATTCTACCTTCTAAACTAGATGAATAATTATGCAATTGAAAATACTTTCTCATGCCCAACAACCATGTCTCTGCATCTTCATCCTTCTTGTGTTCACCATCAAATATAGGAGATTTCATTTTGTTCATTTCTCCTTGTAGCTCATCCACCCTAGACCCCTTATGCTTCCTGACAAGGGATGGACTTGAGATGCTATGTGATATCTTATTGGAATTCCTAGGGGAGTGGTGGTGATGTCGGCTAACACTCCTTGCCATTCTTTTCTCATCAAGAGGCATGTTACTTCCAAATTTGCTTGAGCCACTCTCCTTATCCAATTTATTTTTTATTTGGTTCAAGCTCTTCATTAACTTCATGTTGAAGTCATCATGATTTTCCTTAGCTCTCATAAGCCTTTCATTATAAGTTTTATGGCTTTGGACATCCTTCTGCAATTTTTTTAATGGTCTCTACCATATTCATGTTTTCATCTCCTACTTCTCCATGTCCATTGGACTTTGTTCCTTCAATGCCCAAATGGACATCCATCCCTCTGATTTCATCTTCGTGGATGTAATTCCCCTATGCCTCTTCCATTCCTATGGAATATTTTTTGATCCTAATCTGATCTAGTTGTTGTTAACTCTGCAAAATGTGCAGCCAACAAAACTTTGTCAGACTAACTGTTTCAACAATTTCATGAAAATATGAATCATTATGGTTCAATAATATATAAGAAATCTTTATTCTGATTTCCTGGAAAATTGAATGCCCAGATAAATTTTATTGGTGGATAATTATATTATACTTTTTGATACCTTTTCCAACACCTTCTCCCATGCCAAAATCCGAGTCTCAACCAGAAAGTTATGGTTATTTGAAAATTGCTCATTAATTTTTCTGCTCATTTTTCAACTTGGCGCGACTTTGTGCTGTAATTATGCATTTTTGCACCTAATCCATTGAATTTTTTGTATAATCTCAATTTGTTTCTTCATATACATATTATGGAAACTCTATCCAAGTTTCACCTCATTCTGGGTTTTGGGATGCTAGTTATAGCTTGTTGAAGTTCTAGACCAATTTGTGTTTTTGGTCTGGAATGCTACAGGTACCTTATTTTCCATATTAAAAAAAATTTAACATGGCCAGAAATTTAGTTGAGCTCTAGGAATGTCTTCTATGGTTTAATATATTTCCATTGACTTCTCTTGTGCCTCAATCTGATTCCGGAGTAGAATGTTATGGCTCTTGGAAGTTAGATGGGTCTTAAAATTTACCTTCCATTGTTTGTGTTGTAACTTTCTCATAAAACCTCCATCTGAAGAACAGTTTACATCATTAGAAAGATCTCTTTGAGATATTTTATTTTAGCTACAAAGAGAAAGTGTACATTGTTACACTCTGTTATCATGGTTTTTTTTTTGCTAAAAATGCTCTTAAGGGTCTAAAAAACATGCTACAAAAAGATAGCGTTCAAACAGTATAAAACGTTGCAGAAAATCGTTGGTTTTCTGTTGTTGTTCACCCTCCAAACAACTTCCCATGCATAAAATTCAACATGTACACCCATATTTAGCATGTGAAGCAACACCACAAGGTAAATCGTGCTCTGCGCACCTATAACCAGTATGCATCACTTCTCTGTCGCGCCAATAACTGGTGCGCACTACTTTTGTGTCGTGCGCCAATATCCATCGCGCAAAGTTTTGGTTTTTGCACCATTATTTGTTGCGCGCAATTTTTGTATCGTACATTGATATTCTACGTGCATTTCCCTCTACACGTTTCTCCATGAAAAAATTTAGTATTCCCCCATCGTGCACCAGTACTCTGCGTGCACCATTTACTAAACTGTCGCGCGACAACATTATACCCATATTGTGCACGCACCAACAAAACTCGATGTGCTCTGCCAATACTATGCACACCACATGCAGCATTATTATGTGTGTTCATAATGCGCACACCTTAGTATGTGTATGGCGCAATGCTAAATTTAGCGGGTGCACCCGCACACCAACATTTTTCCGCACGATGTCAAAATTTAGTGCGCACACCCACACGCAAAAAAAATTCGACGTGGCACCAAAATTTAGTGTGCACACCAAAAAAATTTGGCGTGGTGCCAAAATTTAGCGCACGCACCCACACACGAGCATTTTTCTGCACGACGCCAAAATTTAACACTCGCACCAGCACACCAATCTTTTTCTGCGTGCCACCAAAATTTAGTGCACGCATTACCACACCAATATATTGTCGTGTAGTGTCAATTTTTTACATATCACAAGCTTTTTACTGTGCATCATGCATTTTTAGTGCGCCCACCTACACACATTCATTTTTATGCGCATCGATTCCTCGTGAATTCTGCTGCAAAAATTGGGGTTTTTCCTAAATTTTTCCCCAATTTACCATAGACATTCTACAACCACGAAATTCATTCAATTTCACCATGATAACACCAGTTCAACCTCTACAACAACAAACCGTTGTGGTTTGACATTTTTGAAATGAATTTTTCCCACAATCAATTCATGAATTGAGAATTCTATTTACTAATCTCACTCCATCTATCATGGCTTCACTGTAATTTCAAATTCAACCAATTCCAGGTCTGAATTTCCTAGAACAAATATTAAATTAATAATATCTCACCACTTTGACGAATTTCTCGATTTTTCCGCGAATTTAACAACAGAAATTGGGGATTTTCCCAATTCCACGTCGTTTTTTCTAAAAATTATCATGGATGTTCTGCAACTGGAAATTTGGCCACTTCAAAAACAATTCTCTGTGAAACTTCAACTCAATGTGCTCGGCCCATCTAGGCTCAATGTTGAAAACTGAATCTCTGATACCATATTGTAACGTCCCCAGCCACCTAGGTCGGGCCACACTTTCTTTCTCTCTGCAGAACATATTGTAACATACCTAACATCCAACTGAGTTATGCCACATAAATTTTTTGAACTACATGCAATTAAAACATATACACACAGAACTCTTGCGGAAATTTATATATAAATGTAAAAATACAAATACATATGTAAGTGCACAGATTCACACTGAAATAACAACAAACATATACATGCGGCATACATAGGAAATACTGATAAATATACAGATAGTTATAACCACACATAGGATAAACCCATAAAAATACACACGTAAATAACAATGCGACATGTAATTTTTTCACACAGTTGACACTTATCTTGGTAAGAATATCACCAACTACGTACAGACCTTCCACGAACCTCCCAGCCTTAGACCACACTGCTCATCACTCTCAGTAGTGGGTCACCCCCGAGCTGGGACTAAACTCCACTCGGGCAAATGCATTCCTAATCAGGCTAATGGTTCATAGACAACAAGAAAGTCTCCATCACAGGTTCCAAATCAAACTAAAATCCTGTAGTCCCTCATTCCCCACATGCCTATCCCACCCCAGGAAGTGTGCCCCTTCTCTCCTCAACAGTCCTTTGGCTTCCCCACTTCCTTTCTGGGCTTCAACAACAGGTCAGACATGAAGTCTCAGAGCCCTGTAGCTATAGTTTAGCACCTTCAGGAAATCAATTCCCAACAATTCTCTCACCCAAAGAGAAACTGGTCATGGGCCTGATAACCCGCTTCTTTAGTCCAGCTCCTAAGATAACCAGCTACAAAACAAGTATGGCTATGGATACTAGTTCATGAACAGTCATGAAGATACGTAGGATATCTCAATGAGTGTGTGAATGATCATGGAATGGTTGAATGATGGAAGAGATGATGGAAAATGAACTAAGTCCAAACAGTATGTATGCATGTCCCCAACTTGACACTTGTCATGTTGGGATCTACTTTGGTCCACTGGTCCCCATCTTTAGAACTCAGAATAAAATAATTATCCATACTTTATACTTTAATAAATATTAATATAATATTCATTTTTGGCTTTAGCTTCCTAGCATAGCCCCTTTTCCTTAACTTTTAGCCCCACCCTTTCCCAACTAATGGAGTTTAGTCCCCCATTCTCTTTTATCATGTTCAGTCTGCGCACAATGATGTATTTTATATTAATAATGAGTCATATACTAAAATAGGTGCACTGACCTTTAACATCTAGACTCTCTTTCCTAATCATCACAAAACTGGCTCACCGGCCTGTAAATCATAACATATACACAAAGGCTCGCTGGCCTCAATATCGTGCACACTTAAGATGTTGTGCGCAATATCCTGGAATGTGCACACTTCATCAATTTACTACGCAGTACATGCGTGCACTATGACATGAAAGGTTCATACAAAAACTATATCAATTGGCTCACCAGCTTAAGTACATTTTCATTTACATTTACAATTGGGTTCAGCCTAGGGATATTACAATGAAGTTGGCCACCGAATTTTATTACATGTGAAGCTGCACAAGAGTTCTATCAAGTTTGGAAAGGGTAATAAAATATCTCCTAGGTTTGTGGGACCTTTCAAAGTTGTGGAAAATAAAGGACCAGTGTCCTATCGACTAGCCTTGTCTAATTCTTTGAGGCGCATGCACAATTTTTTTCATGTATATGTTTTGAGACATTATGTTAGTGATCCTACACATGTGATTGACATGAGTTCCTTGCAAGTGTTAGATGAGGGTTCAGTCACGGCAGAGGCAATCCACATTCTGGACCATCGCATTCGAGAACTATGACATTGATTAGGTCAAGGTCCACTGGGACAATTATAGTCCACACTCAACTATCTGGGAGGATGCATATGATATGCGCCAACAGTTTCCTTACTTGTTTGATAGATTAGACATATAGATCTTATCATATACTTTATTTACTTCATTTTTATATACTATAAAACTTAAATATGAAGTTAACAAGAGGGGGTGTATGTAACAACCCACTCTTTCAAGAACATGTTATCGACTTATTCTTTGAGGACACTTGCATGCAAGTGATCCGGTTATAGTACACGGTTATTGTTTCGCTTATGGATTTTCATGATGATGTTGATGGTTGTGATATAATGTTATTAGATATATATGTATTGACAAATTTACTTGATTGTGCAGAACACTTGACATATTGTGGATGCCAAGGGAATCAATGGGCCTCCTTGGACTCTGAATTGAGTCAGGGAGTGGATTGTATTGGTTTGAGTATTTCATTTATGCATATATGACATATGATCTATTATATTATGATTTTCTATATGGATCATTGACAGTGTTTCGTTGATGGATACATGATGATGAATGCTTGCTAATATGACTCACATAAGGAGTAAAGGGGCCATGCACAAGATATTAAGGGAGAGTTGTGGTAGAGTCCCTGTCACAACCTACTAGCACTCTCATCGTGGCTCGGATTGTAGGCTAATGATTACCTAGTTCAAGAGGTCCATGATGTCGTGAAGGAAGACTAAGATAGTCTCTCATAAATATTTCTAAGGGGCGCACAATAAGGCAAGGTATTTATTTCTTAGAATCCCTTAGTCTCTCACAAGGTCTCCCAAGTGGATTGTTGACTCCAAGGGTTGGAAAACTACCAAAACCAATCAAAGGTGAGTGGCACCCTTGGAGCACAAAGTGCATCTTGAAGGGCACGTCGCATAAATAAAACTTGAGTCATCGAATCTAGGTGGACTAGAAAACCTTGAAGAATAATGATAAACCTTGAAAATATTTAGACATTGTCATATATGAATAAATAATGGGTAATTTGTTAATTATAAATCCCTATAAGAGTCTAAATCTTTTCAAAAAATAAATTAAACTAAGTATAAGTTTTGTAAAGAGGCTAAACTGAAATTATGAGCTAAATCAAAAATAGGAATGAGGTAAATCCATTTAAGAATTTAAGAAAATGAAATAAGTCCAAAGAATTAATATAATACACATGTGTGCTAAAAAGTACCAACTTAGAATAAAGCATGAAACAAATTGTGTACGGATAGAATGGTATCTAGAGTCTAGTTAACTAGAAGAAAACTCCTATTTTAACTCAACTTAGATTTATTAAGGTGTCGATAATTAAATGGGAATATGGGGTGATAAGGAGACAACTTGGAGTGATTTAAGGAGCACTTTTAGGAAGGGTGAGGGAAATTGACTTTAATTAAATAAAATGTCGAATTTATTGTGCAACTTGGGGAGAGGGTGACAAGTGTAAGGGGGAAATAATTCTAATTTATTTAATTAAAAAACAAATTAATTGTGTAAGGGGGATGTGTCATTAAGGAAAGTATTATAAATAAAATGCTCTAGAGGGAAAAGGGATCACACTGGTTATTGGTAAAGTTATGCTTCCGAATTATTTTTGACTGGTTTATCTAGTGAGAGTTGGGATACCCAACTTGATAGAAAGTGGTAGCTCTACCTTGCGAGGCAAGCTGGGAGATAGAAGATTTATGGTTGTGTGTGTGGCCTCTTTGCGGCTCGGGGGGCTAAGGGGGGAGAATATTACCCCTAGCGTTGGTTGGGAGGTACCGGTAAAATATCAATTATTAGGAAGCGGAAGATGGAAGGAGCGCCAGTTGTTGAAGAACATCTTCGACTTTGACGTCGTGGGTTCTGGTAATTCTATTTTTCAATTGGTTATTGGTATTAAGATTTAATTATATATAGCATGTAGAAATTTGCCGAAACATATTGTAATTCAAAAATCAAATGTATACGTTCCTTGATGTTTGCGAATCTAGAATGTGCAATTCTGGACTAGTCGTCATTTCGATTTTTACATAATTAATAGGAAAATTCTAGTTCTTTGGCCTTGGTCTATTGCTTATTTATGTTGTTCAAGTTTTTATTGTAGTCAATCCATCGAAGAACAGATACAATGATTTCCTTCCTCCGTTTGGTTCCTTTCAACGATTTTAAGGAGCCCTCCCCTATACGTATCACACACAGTGAGGATATTATCCCTATCGAATTTGATTGGTTCACCCATGTATGCATCACACGCAGTAGGGAGATTATCCATGTTGAATTTGATTGGTTCACCCCTGTACGCATTACACGCAGTGTGGGAAATTTAACCCTATTGTATTTCTATTGGATTTTCCCCTGTACGCATCACACACAGTTTGGGAAATTTAACCCTATTGTATTTCGATTGGATTCGTCCGCTTCTTCATGCTCCCTTCAATAACCTTCAAACTCATTGGACCTTGATTTTCCATATCCCAAATATCAATATGCATGTCTTTAATAACTTACTATTAAGTATTTTAAATTCTAACAAAACATTCAAAGACTTCAATCTTTGGTGCTAGGAGATATATCCATACTTTTGACAAAAGGTAAGTGAATATAACCCACCACTCTTGACAAGCAACTCATCAATCCGCATAAGTCAGTAAGAATGAACTCTAGAATTGATTATTTTAACTTAATGAGATTATGTTGAGAGTATTCAAGGGCATCTTTGCAATATTGTTAGTGATAGTTAAGATTGTATAATCATTGAAGGACTTCAACTGAGCCATTAATAATGAACATCCCTCGTTTCTTTTCCATTTGTAATGGTATATGCATTTATCAATTTATTTTCTAAGCAAAATTATTTTGTTTTGTTTCATCTAATTTTAAGGTGATGTTAATGTATGATTGATTAGTAATTAGATTACTTTTGCTCCATGAAAAAAAATGTTGATATATGATTGATTAAGTAACTAGATTACTCTTGCGCCATTAAAATAATGTTGATGTATGATTGATTAGTAATTATATTACCCTTGCTCCATGAAACTAATGTTGATGTATGATTGATTAAGTAATTAGATTACCCTTGCGCCATGAAAACAATGTTGATATATGATTGATTAAGTAACTAGATTACTCTTGCACCATTAAAATAATGTCGATGTATGATTGATTGAGTAGTTAGATTACTCTTGTGCCATGAATTAAGGTTGATGTATGACTGATAATGTAGACTGGAGTTATGATATTTCATCGATTAAGGGACTTAGATACCTCCTTGTTCATGAGAACAGTCACCATCCATGAGCCCTTAAGTGGTCAAAATCAATCGGATGAATCCTTGTTTTGAGGGTTGCTTATGTGTCCTGGAGGTCCTAACCATGCAAGGTAGGTCTGACAGGTAGTTATTTAATATTCAATGGCATGGTTGGTCATTTATTTATGTTTTTCTTCAGTTCATTGTGATGTGTTGAATGGTGTCACTAATTATGTTTATCTATTGATCATGTGTCACTATTATTTATTATGTTAATACGTTGATTATGTGTAGTTATTAATCATGATAAAGTTTCAAGAGTGTTTCTATTAATTATGATGTGACTTTCCTAACACCAAAAAAAAAGTTCTTACGTCTTGGACTTACTTGTTGTCGTAACGGAGGGGATGTTACACAAGATCACTATAGTTTTGATGGATTAGAAGGTTAGGAAGGTTGATATTATGACATATATTTTGAAATTGAGATCTAATTTGGGTATACGCAGGGCAATATAGGAGAAAGTGATTTCATATTCAACCTTCTTAGTGTCACAAAGGTGACATATTTTTTCAAGTCATGGTGTTTTTGGAGTTTTCCAATCCCCAATATCACTATGTAGATGAAAAGAATTAGTTCTAAATTTAGTAATATTGATTCTCTTTTTAACACTTGTCAAGATAGAAAGATACTTTTGACCTTCAATATTAGGGTTAGCCACCTCCTTAAAATATCATAATTTCCTTTTATCCTCTAATTCTTTATAACACCATATATTCTCAAATTTAGCTTGAAAAATATTTTTAATATTATCAGTATTTTTCATAATAACTTCTTCTTTTATTCCCCAATTATTTAGCCAAGACTTGGCATCATTATGCCATCCCAACTTGATCCATTGGTGATTTTATCTAGAGTTTGAATAAATTTTTGGGTTCCGCTTGTTATCCACGTTGTTTATCTTGTTCTTGTACATTAAGTACCTAATCATAGTTTTGCTCTAAATGGGGGAAATTCTTTCTTTTATGAGGAGGATATGATAGATTCTATTTCCTTTAATTTTGAGATTATAATTTATAAAATTATTTTCGATCTATTTTATCTTTCCCCGGGATTCTCGAGAGATACTACATCCCCATAATTCACATCGATACAAGATAAAAGGAGTGAGAAGAGTCTTAAATCAGATCTTTTCTTATCCCAGAGCAAAAGATCTGCTAAATTACAATTATTTTCAAGCCCATAATAATCTTCCCACCCTTCATTTATCATTTTTCTCAATGATATAGTTCCAATTGATATTTTGATGAATATCAATTCCAATATACTTGTATTAAGGCACTTCCTCAAAGTTATTGTTTTCATATAAAAAAGTACCATAAATGATCTTGTTAGATTTAATTATCATAACCTTTGTTGTGTTAGTGGTCACAGTGATTCCTATATGAGAGAAGAAGTCCTTGAGGATGATAAGCTACTTACTGAGGTCGTAGGGATTCATTGCTATAAGAACAATACGATGAGCATATAAAATAAGGGTGATTAATATACTAGCAAGAGTTGTTCCAACACAACCTGCAAGATCTAGACAAGTTTCCAACGTGCCAATGTAAATGCCTAAAAGTTTAGTGGATAGGGGACGACCTTTCTTGACTCCTATATTGCAATTAATTCTTATGAACAACCCTTAGTTCTCTTAAACTTAGAAATATCATTCTCATACAACCTTAACACAATAGTTATTAGCCTGAAGGGAACTTTTATCTCTTCTAACCTATTCCAAAGGTTGGTCCTAGGAAAAAAGTAAAAAAAATTCTTAAAGTTGACAAAAAAACAAAGGAGATTGGTTTTATTGTTGTGACACTCCTCTGCAATGATCCTAAGTGTCACAAGGTGGTCCATGGTTGAATGATAACCTCTAAAGCTAACCTTACCTTAATCTTTTTTTCCGTGGATTTCTATCTATATTCTTATCATATTTTCCAAATTTAAGTAAAATAATTTAATATCAACTTTATATATATATATATATAGAGAGAGAGAGAGAGAGATATGTGTTGATTAAGGTTGGTTGTCATTGATGTCAATCCTTGAATGAATTTCGGTTGCACAAAGATTTGGGTAATGGACCCAAGGTTGTTTCATGTATAATTGTATGAGTTTTAATATATTTGAAGGTAATACTATTCTATATGGATATTACATGTCATTCCATTTCCAGTGGTATGTGGAACGTCACATAACTCCTCACGGTTAGAGCGTTATGGCCATGAGAAGTTGGAGTACCCAGGTTTGGGTAATGGACCCAAGTTTGTTTGATGGATAATGGTATACGTTTTGATATATTTGCAGGTATGACTATTCTATATGGATAGTACATGTCATGTCATTTATGGTGGTATTTGGAACGTCACATAACTCCTCACGGTTTGAGAGTTATG
This sequence comes from Picea engelmannii, assembly GCA_009831015.1. Classification (NCBI taxonomy): domain Eukaryota; kingdom Viridiplantae; phylum Streptophyta; class Pinopsida; order Pinales; family Pinaceae; genus Picea; species Picea engelmannii. The sequence goes on from ML821585.1 coordinate 73,234, forward strand.
GCCTTATGAAGTTGGAGGACCCTCATATGTCATCTAGAAGCCCCAAAAGAGCAAAGTAGTCAAAGAGTTTTAAGAGATTTTAGAAGGTAAATAATAAAGTGAAGTGATGAGTGTACTATAATTCAAAGTGAATACAAAATAAATTATTTAAATAATAAATTTAATGGAGAAATTAGAAGCAGGTTGACCCTAAAATAAGGAAAGTGGACAAAGTGACCTAGAAGATGCTTCTAAGGAAGCTACTTGGAGAGTATAAATAAGAGGCAAGGCTCTCTCATTTTATATCACACTTGAGAATATTGAATATTTTTAGGTAGCTAAGGTAACCGAATGATATCTAAGCCTAATTTCAGAGGGAAGGTGAAGAAAATAAGGACGAAATTCAAGGGAGGATAAATTCTTTCGATGATGCTTTCTAAGGTATGTTATTTACAGGTCATCTCACCATTTTCGCAATAAAAAAAATTCTAGAATGACTTAGATCATGAAATTTATATTCCATTGAGGAAACATATCCCAGTATCTGTGGTAAAAAATTCACCTTGTGGGTCACTATATATTTTGATTTACACTCCGTGGAAAATAGGAATTGTGGCTAGTCCTGAAACTAGTCTAAAACATGTGTTTCGGGTACAAATGTCATGACTTATTCATAATAGATCCAAATTTAGTAAGACCAGATGTTTTGGTTAGAGTATAGTCTTTAGTATTATGTGTAACATTTTCATATCTATTCAACAAATATTCCATGCGGAGCACACTCTACAAGGTTTCTCTCTAGAATAAGCTAGAATTCAGCAAGGTATGTCATTTTTGCTATAACTCCTTTTCTGAGAGGTTTCAAGTAGTGAAAAGTAGAGGAATTGCATAAAACAAACTGAAGAACATTTTGTATTATTTTCATATCTTTATTAATTATAGGTACATAGTTATGATTATTTCAAGTTAGGGTTGTTGACTAATGCCAAACTAGTCATGTGAGACTAAAGAAAAGTTTGATGAAAATTCTAGTCTCTTGTTGTGAAAGTTAAGGAAGGTTTGAAGGTATGTGATCATATACACCAGGTCTATTACAGAGTTACAAATCATATTTGGATGATGAAATTGATGAGGTCTTTTGGTTAAGGTACATTTTGGGTACATGGTTGAGACAAGTAGTTGATGAGTTGGCACATACACGAGGTGTATAGTTGATGATGTTGGTACATATTGATGAGTCATAGTTGATGAGTAGTTGACATATGATTGGTACATACTTGGTACATGGTTGGATGCACTTGTTTATGGTACAGGTTGATTATAGGTTGTTTTGTACAAGTTGGTGCATGGTTGATGCACTTGTTTATGGTGCAGGTTGATTACAGGTTGGGATACAGGTTGATGCATGGTTGATGCATGGTTCATAGTTATTGGTACAGTTTTACAACAGTATATCTCACAGTGATTGTGTGACAACGGTTCCATCATTATACTTCTACTTCAGGGCGATTGGACAGGGCAAGGACGGGTGGTTGTAGCCACCTTCCAATTGTAGTTGGAGAACTTAGGGGGTTGTAGCCTCCTTCTGGTTGTAGCCATAGAATAGGGGAGTTGGATCTTACCTCAGGTTGTAGCCTGAGAAACAAGGAGGATGGAGCCTTCTTCCAGTTGCAGCTGGAAAACAAACGAAGTTGGTGCTTCCAATGAATGTAATTCTTCAAGACATATAAGAAAAAGCATTCCATGTTTTTCTCCCTCTTTGGGTTTCCACATAAAATACTAGTGTACTGTGTATGTGTATGATTATTCATTTGTTCATTTCTTATTTACTCTGTAGTTATTGGATGATAGTGCTACATTGATATAACACTTGGATTATATGGTTAAAAATGATTAAATTTCGTTGTTACTAATTCTCCCCCCCTCTTAGTAATCCAACAATTGGTATCAAAGCACATTCCTTCAGAAAGCAGTTTAACCACTGAAAGGTAGATCATGAAGAGAAACAACTTGTATAAAAATGCAATACCACAATTCAATGGACATAAGAATTCATTTCAGAGCATAAGGATGAAAACATATATATAGGCACAGGGATTTGAAATTTGGCAATCAATTGTAGATGGATACACAGCACCAACAGTTCCTCCAACAAATGACAAATCAATGAAACTCAGACAGAATAATTCCAAAGCCAAAAATGCACTTCTAAATGGTCTTAGTGAAACAATATTCACCAAATTTGCACATTGTAAATCCGCTAAATATATTTGGTACAAACTTCAAAATAGTTATGAAGGAGATTCAAAAGTCAAAGAAACAAATCTTCAAAGTTACAGAGGTTAGTTCGAACAACTTAAAATGAAGGAAGATGAGAATATTGTGGCTTACTTTTTATAAGTTGATGAAATAGTAAATGCAAACATAGGATTGGGAGAATAAATCAAAGAATCTGTAACTATTCAAAAAGTACTAAGATATCTTCCTATGATATTTGATCCTAAGATATCAGCACTAGAAGAAAGATCATATATAAACTCAATAAGCATGGACGAATTACATGGAATCTTCACAACATATGAAATGAGAATTGAACAAAAAAATATGGATATAAAAGAAGCAACCTTCAAAGCATCCAAAAAGTCAAAGCAAAAGGGAAGGAAAAAAGAAGAACATAGCAGCAATAATGACATCTCGGAAAATGATGAAGAAGTGGCCAACTTTGTCAAAAGACTGAACAAGGGAACCAACAGTACGTATAGAGGTAAGCTTCCTTTAATTTTTTTTAATTGTGATGGTATTGGTCATTTTTCTAACAAATGTCCTTATAATAAAAATAGAAATGATGAAGGTTACTCAAAAGGCAAACAAACATATAAAGTCAAAAGAAGCACAAAGAAAGTTTTCAAGAAAATCTTATGCGCCAGAGAATACATCTCATCATCAGATGAAGATGAAGTCAGTGACAGTGAGATAGAAAGAGTGTTATTCATGGCAATAGAAGAATCTAATAAATAAAAATATGAAGAAGAATATGAAGAAGTCGAAGAAGAAATTGAAGAGGCATAAGTTGACTACTGAGAGGAATTAATGTGTGCCATAGAAGCTATCAGAAGAGAAAAGAAGAAAAACAAGAAACTACAAGAAGAACTAGATAAGAAATAAGACACTCAAGAACTAGAACAATGATCACAAATTTGAAGGTTCAAATAGAAGAAGATAAAATAATTGAAGAAGCACTCAAAGAACAACTAGAAGAAAAAGACAAGATCATTGGAAATTTGGAAGAAGATATTTTCACATTAAGAAAGGATCTTCAAAAGAAAAATATGCAGAATAAGTGAAAAGTTTTGGATGACATTATCAACAGTTAAAAATCTCATCTTGGCAAGTTTGGACTTGCATACAATCAAACAAAAAATGGATCAAGCTGCAAAACAACAGAGCAAGAAACATATCCAAAACGCTTTGCAGAAACAATCAAGGGGGATAGGAAGATCTACAAGGAAGATTACAAGGACACTCCTCCACCGAGAAGATTCAGATTTCAGAATCAACAACCGACACATAGGCCTTAGGAAGAACAATAATTCATAAGAGTACCTCCTTTCAGAAGATATTCAACTCCCAGGTATCAAAATATTTTTTTTGGTTTATGTTATGCATGTAATAATTTTGGACATAAAGCTGTGAATTGCAGAGCTAACAAGAGGAACAAAAAAAACTTTGAAAGTAAAACACAAAGGGGCTATCCAAGAACGCCTAGTGAAAGACAAAGAAGAAGTTACAATAGGTTTGAATCTTTGAGAACTGAAGTGGAATGTTAAAAATATAACAATTTTGGACACATGGCCAAAGATTGCAGAATAACAGTCCCTCCTAGAGAACTGTAACAGAATAACAACAATCACATAAAGGAACCTCAGAAAAGAACATGTATAGGAAGGAGGGATCAATATAGCAATGAAGAATGCACACTCACTCTACAAGCTAAGAAGAAGAAACGTGGTTGGTATGTTGACAGTGGGTGTTCAAAACACATGAAAGGTGATAGAGACATGTTTCTTACATTACGAAATGAAAGATATGGATCAGTCTCCTTCGGAAATGACGATTCATCCAAAATCATTGGAAAAGGAACAATCAGAATTGGGAACAAGAATACAAAGGAATAAAATGTTCTACTAGTAGAAGATATGAAACATAATCTTCTAAGTGTGAGTCAACTGTGTGACCAAGGTCATAAAGTTACTTCCGATTCACAAAAGTATGAGATAAGAAAATAAGGTTCAGGAAAATTAATTGCTATAGCTGCGAGAAATTCAAGCAACATATATGTGTTAAGTGAAATTGGAAATGAAAAGTGTTGTCTAGGAAAGGAAGATGAAATTTTTCTATGGCATAAAAGAATGGGTCACATACATTTTGATAACCTTGTCAAAGTCAACAAAAGAGAAGCAGTCAAATAAATTCCCTAGATCACGAAACCAACCAACACTTTATGCAATCATTGTCAACAAGGAAATCAAACAAAGACTAGGTTCAAATCAAAGGAATATTCAACGACAAGACCACTAGAAATTGTGCATATTGATCTAGTTTGACCAGCTACAACAAAGGGATTAAAAGGTGAGAAATACTTTATGTTATTAGTTGATGATTATACAAGAATGGTTGCAATTTTCTTTCTCAAGAATAAGTCAGAAGATTTTGAAAACTTCAAGATCTACAAGGAAATGGTTGAAAATGAAACGGATTCAAAAATTAAATGATTGAGATATGATAATGGAGGAGAGTTCACTTCAAAGGAATTTATGGACCACTGCAACAGTCATGGAATACAAAGGAAATTCTTCATTGCTAGGACACCTCAACATAATGGAGTTGTTGAAAGAAAGAACGGGATATTACATGAAATGGATCGAACAATGCTAATGGATTCCAATTTGAAAAATATGTTTTGGACACAGGCAGTGCATACAATATTTCACATTCAAAACAGAATAATTCTCAAAAACAACACTGACAAAACTCCTTACGAGTTATGGAAAGGAAGGCCAACAAATGTAAAGAACTTCAGAGTTTTTGGAAGCAAATGCTACATCAAAAGAGAAGATGGAAAAATGGGAAAGTTTGACTCTTGTGTGGACATAGGAGTACTTGTTGGTTACTCAAGTACAAGAAAAGCATACAAGTGTTACAACCTGACATTGAACAAAGTGGTGGAAAGGGTCAACGTAACAATTGATGAAACAGGTAGATAAGAATTAAAGGAAGAAGAAAATGAATCAATGGAACAACTTTACAAAGAACAAACAAAAGATGAAAAAGAATGGGAGGACGAAGAGGATCCGACATAAATAGAAGATAAAGTTCAACAAGTAACTCCAAAAACACTTAGCAGACGAGTACATAAGAATCATCCTTCAAATCAGATTATCGGAAACAAAGACGCAGGAGTTGAGACTAGAAGAAGAATTTGTTCACCAGAACAAATGCACCTAGTAGTCACATATACGATTGAACCAACCTATTTTGAAGAGGCCAACAATGATGAATTTTGGAACAAGACCATGTATGAAGAATTGGATCAAATAGAGAAAAATGACAGTTGGGAATTCATTCCAATACCAAAGGATAAGAATGTGATCGACACAAAGTGGGTATACAAGAATAAATTGAATGAATATGGACAATTTACAAGGAAAAAAGCTAGATTGGTATGTAAAGGATATGCACAAGTTGAAGGAATCGACTTTGAAGAGACATTTTTCCCAGTTGCCAAAATGGAAGCAATCCGATTGATTTTAGCTTATGCATGCTCCAAAAATATTAAAGTGTATCAGATGGACGTAAAATCATCTTTTCTAAATGGGGAAATTGAAGAAGAAGTCTACATTGAACAATCAGAAGGATTTTAGTTGTCAAAGAACACAGATTATGTGTGTAAATTAAAGAAGGCATTGTATGGTATAAAACAAGATCCTAGATCATGGTACTCTAGACTAGATAAATATCTACGACATGCAGGGTTCAGAAAATGAAGTGCAGAAAGCAACATCTACATCAAGGTAAGTCAAGATAGTATTTTATTATTGAATTTTATGTTGATGACATTATTTTTTGTAGTGATGATGACAGGTTAAGCCAAAAATTTTCAAAGGATATGCAGAATGAATTTGAAATGTCATTACTTGGATAACTATCTTTCTTTTTGGGACTTCAGATACGTCAAAGAAACCAAGGAATTTTTATTTCTCAAACCAAGTATATCAAAGAAATGCTAAAGAGGTTCAGAATGGAAGATTGCAAACCAGTTATCACTCCCATGCAAACCAGTTGCAAGTTAAGAAAAGATGATGATTCAAAGTCTACATATTAGAGGCAATACATGTCAATGATTGGTAGCCTACTGAATGTGACAACATCCAGACCATATGTAATGTAGGCATTTGGACAGGTGGCACAATTTCAAACAGTACCAAAGGAATCACATATATTAGCAGTGAAGAGTATTTTCAGATATCTCAAAGGAACATAAGAGTTTGGATTATGGTATCCAAAAGGAAATAATATATCACTTATTGCCTACACAGATGTAGATTGGGCAGGTTGTATTGATGACCGATGAAGCACGAGTGGAGTAGATTTCTACTTGGGTGAGTGTTTAGTATCATGGCTAAGAAAGAAAAAATCATCAGTATCTCTATCTACAGTCGAGGCGGAGTTTATTGCAGTGGAAAAATGTTGTACACATGTTCTATGGATGAAACAAACTCTGACATATATAAAGGTTGATTATGATGAGCCCATTCCAATCTATTGTGATAATACAAGCACCATCAGTATCTCAAATAACCCGATGATGCACTCCAAGATGAAGCACATTCCAATCAAGTATCACTTTCTACGGTAACAGGTTGCAGAAAAGAACATCTGAGTGGAGTATGTGGGAACAAAAGAACAAGTGGAAAACATCTTTACAAAATCAATTCCACGGGAATCCTTTGAGTATCTTCACCAAAGACTCGAAGTTATTTATACTCTGAAATGAATGCTTTTGAATGTTTATCTTATATGTCTTAGATGTACATGAGGAAGCACCATAAAGAGCATAGTTCAGGTTGGGAGATCAGACAGTTCAGTTAGGGGGAGCAACCCTGGATGGAAAGATGCCTTTGTCACTGATGACAAAGGGGGAGAGATTTATTAGATGCAGAGGATAGGGGCATGACTCTAGGGGGAGAAATGGTCATAGAGATGCAGAGGACAGAGGCATGGTTCCAGGGGGAGCATGAGTGATATGACTTCAATATTTCATGACATGATTTCAGTATTGCATCAGAGTGTTTCCATCAATGTGAAAGGGAGGGATTGTTGATTAAGGTTTTTTTCCATTGATGTCAACCATTGAAGAAAGTCCGATAGCGAATTCTGGTAGAACAAAGGTTTGGACAATGGACCCAAGGATGTTTCATGTATAATGGTATGAGTTTTAATATATTTTAAGTTAATACTATTATATATGGATAGTACATTTCATTCCATTTCCGGTGGTATGTGGAACGTCACATAACTCGTCATGGTTAGAGAGTTAGGGCCATGAGAAGTTGGAGAACCTGGGTTTGGGTAATGGACAAAAGTTTGTTTGGTGTATAATGGTATGAATTTTGGTATATTTTTAGGTAAGACTATTTTATATGGATAGTACATGTCATTCCATTTCTTGTGGTATGTGTAACATCACATAAGTCCTCACAGTTTGAGAGTTATGGCCTTACGAAGTTGGAGGACCCTCATATGTCATCTAGAAGCCCAAAAGGTCAAAGTAGTCAAAGTGGTTTAAGATATTTTAGAAGGTAAATAATAAAGTGACGTGATGATTGTACTATAATTCAAATTGAATACAAAAGAAATTATTTAAATAATAAATTTAATGGAGAAATTAGAAGTGGGTTAACCCTAAAATAAGGAAACTTGACAAAGTGACCTAGAAGATGCTTCTATGGAAGCTACTTGGAGAGTATAAATAAGAGGCAAGGATATCTCATTTTATATCACACTTGATCATATTGAATATCTATAGGTGACTGAGGTAACCAAATGATATCTAAGTAGAATTTTAGAGGGATGGTGAAGAAAAGAAGGTCGTAATTCAAGGGAGGATAA